>QANX01006788.1:11492-120229 GCA_003254975.1 Ochetophila trinervis
TCCACACAAATATCTAAGATATTTACACGTTTTACGAAGTTAGAGTTCTCCAAATGTTTCTAGAGAATTCCACGCATGTTTAGTTGCATGGAAAGCCTAGAATTATCCATAAGTTTCTACAAAGTTCCTCACACCTCTAGAGAACTCTTGGTTTCTCTTTTAGCTTCTAGAAGCTTCCACACGACTCCAAAGAACTCTTGAGTTCTCCATAACCTTCTAGAATGTTCCACACAATTCTAGAGAACTCTTGAGTTTTCCATAGGCTTCTAGAATATTCTACTCAACTCTAGAACACTCTGGACCGCTCCATAAGCTTCTAGAGAATTCTTGATTCTTCCCAAGGTGTGGAGAATGCTCACCAAGTGTTCGACAAAATGCCAAACTTATGTCGCCCACCAAATGTTCGACGAAATGCCAAGCTCGTGACATTCTCCCCCACCTATTCCGTTGACGCCCTCGTCGACCGTTCTTGTTGGAACCGCTTGATGTGATCCTCGAGTTGCCATAATGCATTTGCGGGTTCCCAACTTTCTTTTCCCCATGTCTTCTCTTTGCACCGGGTGGAGACATACAATATGGTGCCCTCTCGGTTGGTTTGGCACAAGGCTTCAACTCAATGGCACGACCCACCTCCCTCCTAGGTGGACGTTTCTCGGGTGGCCTTACATTTTTCAACTTCTTGGGAACTTGGCTTTTCCCTTTCGGTTGCTCCTTTGAAGTTGCCTCATCTTTTCCCGTGCAAAGTGTGGCTGGATGAACGTCCTCTCCTTTCTCGATCCCTTCCTCGAGTTAAAGGGAGGAAAGTTGCTTGGATGTGCTTGGTTTTCCCACCGTCGGGATCATACATGGATCTCCCTCCAATATGCACACGGCGTTGCAGCGAAGGAGTGGGATGACATTGAATTGCCTAAGAAATTCCATGCCAAGCACTATGTTAAAATCATCCATTGGAGCAACGGAGAAGTTAACCTTACCTCTCCAAGTGCCAAGTTGTAGCTCTACATTGCGAGCTAATCCATCGAGCGGTTTCGCCTCTGCGTTCACCGTCTTCAACCACCCTTGCCCCTTCTCAAGCTTTAGGCCAAGCCTCATGGCCTCCTCCCTCTTGATAAAGTTGTGGGACGCACCGGTGTCCACCATGACTTGGGCATCTTTGCCGTTGATGCGTGCCGCCACGTACATGAGGGATTTATCCTTTGTGTTGTGAGCGGGAGCGGGACTAGCCTTCAACGCGCTGAGGAGTTGTAGACCACCAAGTTGTGGTTGCTCTTGCATCTCCCTCTCCTCGAGCATGGCATTTAGGGACTTCCTCTTTGGACATTCTCTCGCCCAATGTGGCCCGTCACATAAGAAGCAATTGGCCTTTGGCTTTATCTCGATCTTGCTACCTCTCTTGCCATCTTTACTGAATGGTGGCTTCTTATACTCTTTGTCTTGGTGAGGTTTATTGAACTTGGCTCCCCCACCATTAGCATAATTGCGATTGGGCTCAGAGTTGGAGGACTCACATCGTTTGTAATCCATGAGTGTTTCGGCGATGGTGAGTGCGGTGGAAATGTCTTGCACACTCCTCCTTTGTAACTCCTTTGATGCCCATGGTTGAAGCCCATCCATGAAGTTGAATAGGAGGTCCTCCTCGCTCATGTTGGGGATTTGAAGCATTAACCCGGAGAACTCCTCCACGTAGTCTCGGATGGATCTTGTGTGCTTCAACTCATTCATGCGTTTTCTTGCCTCATGCACCACATTCACGGGATATAATTGCTTTTTTAGCTCACTTTTTAACTCCTCCCAAGAGTTGATGGTGCAAGTGCCCATCTTCATTTCCTCATACTTTCTACGCCACCATGTAGCCGCAAGGTTAGTAAAGTAGAGGGTAGCGGTATTTACCTTTTGCTTCTCATCTTGGAAGTCCAAGGCTTCGAAGTATCGCTACATGTGCCACATATAGTTGTCGAGCTCCTTGGCGTCCCTTCTTCCGCTGAACTCCTTGGGTTTAGGAGCATCCACCCTCGGAGTAGACACCACTTGTGTGGTGATGGCACTAGTTGCAACCCGTTTGCATAATGCCCAATCTGCTCGCGTTTCTTCCAAGCTCTTCTTAAATTCTTCCATTTGTGCTTGCATTTGGGCCATGGTCTCAAGCACCTTTGCTTGGAACGCTCTATGCTCTTGCCATGCTTTGGCGTTGGACTCTTTCGTGCTTTGCGCGGATCCCCTAAGCTCCTCCATTTGGTCATCCACACGACCCTCGAGCATCTCCGCGCTTTGCTCTAACCGATCGAGCCTCTCCATTATGTCGGCAACGGCTAGTTCCACCTTCACCATTCGGGTATCCATGGTGGAGATAATGTCCCTCGACTTCAAGCGCCCATGCCCTTTCTTTGCAGCACTGGGGTTGGCCTCCCTTCCCCTCTCAACTCCCACAACTTCAGACGATGCCATCATCCTCTCAAGCTTGTTGCTAGCTCTTCACGAACCTGGCTCTGATACCAACTGTCACGGACTTGTTCTCGAACCCTTCAAGCCGTGCGGCCTTAGTTGCTATTCCGACGCTTTGTATGCAACTAAGTAAGCCTTTTTTGCGTACAAAGAAGAGAAAGTAAAGCAAGCAAGAATAGAACACAAGAAAGTTTGGGAGAATGAAAGTATATTGCTTGAAAGAAAGCTTTACAAGAGACTTTGCTTGATTTCTTGGATTCTAGGGGTTCTAGGGGGTTGTTTTGGCCAAATGAGGCCTCCACCTATTTATAGCCAACTAAAATAGATCTTACGGCTAGAAATAACTTAATCCTACGGTGGAGAATAAGTCTCTAGAATTCTCCACACAAATATCTAAGATATTTACACGTTTTACGAAGCTAGAGTTCTCCAAATGTTTCTAGAGAATTCCACGCATGTCTAGTTGCATGGAAAGCCTAGAATTATCCATAAGCTTCTACAAAGTTCCTCACACCTCTAGAGAACTCTTGGTTTCTCTTTTAGCTTCTAGAAGCTTCCACACGACTCCAAAGAACTCTTGAGTTCTCCATAACCTTCTAGAATGTTCCACACAAATCTAGAGAACTCTTGAGTTTTCCATAGGCTTCTAGAATATTCTTCTCAACTCTAGAACACTCTGGACCGCTCCATAAGCTTCTAGAGAATTCTTGATTCTTCCCAAGGTGTGGAGAATGCTCACCAAGTGTTCGACAAAATGCCAAACTTATGTCGCCCACCAAATGTTCGACGAAATGCCAAGCCCGTGACACTAGGCAGTAGCTTATTCTTGCCAAACTGCAATGTTCCAAGTCTAAACGATTCCAAATACCCTTTCAGGGTCTTAACTTTATCAGAATAGAATTGATAATTGACAAAGTCTATAACAGCTCCATAGCCATTGAATAGCTCAATCTAGGGTTTTGCAGTGCTGTAAAATGGTGCAATGGTGGCTAAAGAAATGACCCTTAGTTTTTTCGTTAGGGTGATGAGCTCCCCAATTCAATGAGCAAAAGTTGTATTCCTTTTCATAATCTATATCAATTCCGTCAAGATGGTAGAATCGGAGGGATGATAATGCAATAGATATCCATTTCTTGGGGTCCACAGGGTCATACCAACGAAGGACCTTATCTCTAGGGGTCCAGCCAGAAACGCTAGCCAAGATCTTTATGCTTGGGTTGCTTGCTTTTGTGACTGCAATGCAGTTTGCAGTTAAGTAAGAAGCCCAAAAGGGTGAGAATTTGCCATTTTGGGAATTGCCTGATGGGTCTGCATCAATGGCAAAGCTAAGTATGAAATGGTAGTTGATGCCATCTTCAACTGGTGCTCGATCTAGAGTTATAGGAATTCTGTGGCTCCAATGTACTCCATCATCACCTTCCCATCTGCATTAATTTATAGTTTAAGCAAAATAAAAAAAGGAACCAACTTAGATTATATATATACATACACACAGGGGTGCTAAGGTACCTGAATTCGGACATTTTAAAGAGCCAGAATTCGCACACCGTCCAATTTTGAATTTTTTTTGTCTAGTCAAAATTCAATCAATTTTGTCAAAATTGATTCAACTATCACAACTATCACAAAACACACCATTTTGTGCAAATTCTAAAATTTTGAGAATTTGGCATTTACATTCTCAAATCCAAAACACAACTAGGGCCGAAGCTGTTCGGAGCACCTCAAACGCAACCACTAGGCAGCTTTACTCAAGGTACCTCCGGCCACCAGTCGGCCTTACTTTGTGTCGAAGTTGCTTCTTCGGTTGGGAAAACTCCTCAGCTTCCTTTGCACCTCCTTCCCCACTAGTCGGCAGCTCTGCATTGTTTGCTATTTGCCGAAATCAGTGAGCTCCGTCGCTTCCTTCCATCATTTTCCGTTTGCCAGAGGTATTTGTGAAATTTGAAATTCTTGATTAATTTGATAATTAGGGCTTTTTCCCCAATTTGCAATCGATAGCACAGAGTTATTATGGTGTTTGATTACTAGGAAAATTTAGCATATGGGACATTTATTCCTTGTGGTTCGTATATACCTGCATGCATTCATACCAAAGTCTTGTGCTTATAAACAAATAATCAGCTAAAATTAAGGTTAAAATTTGAAAACATGAACATATGAACCACATAAATATTTAGTATGCTGCCGGAAGTATCAAATTAAAATGGGAAAATCCAACACAAGCTTGAGTGGTTGCCAAAATAAGTAAAACAAGATGCAAAGAATAAATTAATACAAAGTGAATAAAAAAAAAGCACCATATACATTGTTAATTATATTTATAACTGAAAATGTTATAAAACTAGCTAATATATGTGATAATAATCTTTTCATGGACCATATGTGCAGGACCCCAAGAGTCGGTATCCGGTTGTGGTTAGATTTAACTAAGTTAACCATCCTAATGTATCTACTAATAACTATGTACAGGATGAAATTCAAGAAAGAGAGTGATTGTTTTGGTTTCTGTGTAACTTGTGGATATTCATTTGTACCACTTTCTATGTATATTAGTATTGTATTTCCTCGTATGCTTCTATTCCATATGTATAGTTTGATTATTAGAACTGTTACTGACGAAGCTCTACAACTCCAACTAAATTAAAGAAAAATAAAGAATAATATGCCTCTAGATAGAAACCTGTTTTTACTTTCTCATTTAATTTAATGCAACTATAGTTAATCATTGGTGTTCTCGTTTAGAAAAAAATCAAAACAGAAAATATTAGAAATGTTATAATATCATGGTTTGTTTGCAACAAGTCCAACTGTATTACAATAAATTTTATTTTGAATGTCTTATTCATTGTGTGGCTACTTTACAAGATGGTGAATATTGTGGAAATTTTGTTTGGAATGACGATATACAGGATATACAATCTATAAGCTCAAATTGGAAACTAAATTGCAATGTTCAAGAGTTGAAGTCCGATGTGAATGCTATACTCAAAATTTTAATTGAGAAACAACAAGAACACAAGCAAAGAGCTGTCATTAGATAAAACACAATTTATTACATATGTTTGCTTGTGATAGCTTTAGGAGTTATTTTATATTTTATCAAGATAATCTAGTTTGTAGCTTGTAGAACCTATAGTTGAAATATAATATTTATGTTGTTTTTTTATGAACTTTTAATCTGAAAATAATATTTATGTTACATATTTTATCAAGTGGAATAATAATTGAAAAGAAAAATGATTGAATATTTTAAAGTTTAAGAAATGAATTCCAACCAAACTTTTAGAAACATTGAAAAGAGCATGTTTATTAAGAACCATTTTTCCAACCACACTTTTAGAAACATTTCCAACCACTCCCGGTTCAGCCACCCATTACAAATCAAACAAAAAACACAAGGAGAGTTCCCACATGAAGTGTGGAAACTTTCCCATTACAACAACGAAAGCTTCATATACAAAAAATCCCAAAATTACAAAAATCAAATTCAGCTGCCAAAAAGTAACATCAGTTCATCCAGTGTCCTACTTTGTAGATTCTGCATTTCACCCTGTGAGGCCTAAGACAATTAAGAACCATTTTTCCGAAGAGTCTTGCCAATTAAGAACCATACATCTCTTCTGAACACCATCTCAATATGTCATTAAAAAGTAATATATACTAACTATAACAAACAAAAATAAATGACCATTACTAGTAGTATAAAAGATGCTGTGATCACTAAAATTAAACATTGGAAAAAAAAAAAAAAAAGAAACCTACACATGAACACACCATACTGTTAACTCCCACTATGAGTTCCAAAGTAATCACACAAAAATAGACCACAATAATAATAAATAATAATTAATTTTAATTGCAACACACAAAAAACACAAAAAAAAGAATAAATCTGAAAATACTGCCATCTTCATCTCTTCGTTTCTGAAACAACTAACTTCTCTCTCCATCTCTTGCACTTAATTGCCTTGTGGAAAAATCTATTAACAAATGACAATCTTGTAAACCGTAATTTATAGTATATAAGCAAATTATCATAATTTACATTCATGAAAAAAGATCATAATTTACCATAATGTACACTTACATATTGCACTACCAGTTTGAAATGTCATTTCATCATCAGTTGATGATTCTAAATTGATAGTGTTGTCATCTATTGTAGATCTATGGGAAAATTACCAAAGGCTCAATTATTTTCATAAAAGAAAATAAGTTTTCAAAATATACCAAGAAAATATATATATGAATTTACTTTTCATTCAACCTAGGACAATTTCTTTTATCGTGTGCTTGCCCCCGAAATCCGCATCATCGACAAAATCTCTTTTTTTGAAATTGCGATCTCTTTTCCAGATTTAATCCTTCTTCCACATCCTTTTAATCTCACATGTAAAGGATTGCAAATACTCGTGGGCTGTTTTGAACTTTTGCTAATTGATTGTAACATGACATTCTTGCTTCCATTAATCTCCTTAGTTTTTCCATGTAACACTTTCAACTCATTCATAAATAAAGAATAGCATTCACCAGTGAGAGATGTATCATCAATTACAATAGAAGAAAAATGGAATTGGCTTGCATGACATGTCATTAATGACATTTCATGTGGATCATCCATTTCTTGACTATACTTATCATACAGTGAACCTTTTTCATCTTTTGTCCATCTCATTAAAATGTACTGGCTAAGTAGATGTATGATTTGTCTTAGACGAAAAAATACCAACATATGCCTACATGGGATTCCTTTGAACTCAAAATGTCTGCATGTACAATAAACTACATTTGCTTGATTGTTAAAACAAACCTATCTGCATCTTGTTGAAGAGGTTTCTGTACACTAATGTCATCATCCTCAAATGTGCCATTTATAGTGTAAGCAGTACTTTCAAATATCTCTTTTTGAAAAATATTAAAATTTTGCTTTGTGTACACTTCCACCATTTGTTTCTTCATAGCCCATAAAGATTTCAATTTTGGTTTCTCATTAACATCGACATGATCTGCAATTAACTCCTCATGTCGCTGATGTCTAAGAGCTTTATTAAAATGATTGATGAAACCCATCAAAGAATTTCTTTTTGAAATGTATTTCTTTAAAAAAGAATGTTAACTTTTAGCTCTTTGACTACTGTTCATTCCAACACTAAAATATTTATTCACACATGTCGGAACCCATTTTTCACGAATCTCATATATTTCACCTAACTTGGCATTGTCTTCCAATTTAAATTCATGTATTAACATTATTCAACATGCTTTGAATTCTTCACTTGTCTCAGATTTAAATATAATACTTTTGAATTGTTGGTAATTATCTCGGTACACTACCGAGTCGATTTTTACTGAAAACTTGTTCAAAATGTGCCATATACAATACCGATGAACAATTGATGTGAAAACTTGAGCTATCGCCTTGGTCATTGTAGGATCTTGATAAGTGATAATCACTTGAAGAGAACCTTTTGACGTAGCATCTAACAACTTATTAAATAACCAAATAAAAGATTATGTTTTTTCATCACTTATAAAAAGGCATATCCAAAAATAATTGTTTGACTGTGATGATTTACTCCTGTAAGCGGAGCAAAAACCATACCATACTTGTTGGTGTTGTAAGTTGTATCAAATACTATAGCATCACCAAAAGTATCGTATGATCTCCTCGCAATAGGATTTGCTTAAAAGCATCGTACAAGCCTATTTGCTTCATCAAGCTCATAGTAAAACAAAAAAAAAAATGAATCATCTTTTTGTTTCTTGAAACAAAATAATTCTACCAAGTTTTCTGCATCAAACTCTCTTTCATCTCCTTCAATTTTTGTTTTATAATTCCTTAAATCCTTTTAAGTGCAACCAATATTTTCAGGACCACTAGATTCAATCTTCATGATTTGAATTCGTTGGCTTGTTGGTACATTTGCTGAGGATAGTTGTTCCTTTAAAGCTCTCTTCGCAGCAGAAACACACCTATGTGACCTTAATAAATGTACATTTGTGGGAGTTGAAAGAGCATGTTTATGCTCTTCTACAAAATAACTAACTATCCAATTCGAGCATGTTTGTCGCTTTACCAAACATAGCTTTGCTTTACAACCCACTCGAATTGTTGCTCGATTCCTTTCACATATTCGTGGGACACTGTCATTCAACTTTTTTTGATAAAAGTCATTTGTTCATCATTCTTTAGAAAAAACAAATTATTTCCAAATCAACTCATTTGTTACAGGTTTCTTCTTGCTATTTCCAATCCTTGCACTAAACCCACATTCCCGCGCATATGCATTATAGAAAGCGAATGCCTATTCAATTGATTTAAATTCTTGTGCAACTTTGGGTTTCTTTTCATCCGCAACATGTGGAGTAAAATTTTGACTTGCAGAGCTAGATTCTTCCATTCCTCAATAATTTTTTGAGACTATAGATGTCATAAAGCAAGGCTCTTTCAAAAAGAATAAAAGACCAAGTGCAACATTTTGGATTGCAAACCCGAGAAAAAAACAATGTCATATAAAAAAATGCACAATGTCACCACCTAAATTCCACAATCTCAAATGCAAAATGTCATATAAAGAAAATAAAAACATGTTTGATAATGTTCAACTATATTTTTTGAAACAACAGGCTATTATATTATCCTAATTATCAAACCAAATTGGGGAAAAAAAACCCTAAAGTATTCATGTTTATTTCCATCTTTTGAGCAGTTCTTAATTATCAAACCAAACAACATATAGCAAATAGAGTTCATTTTCCTCTCATATGCATGCCCTAAGGGAAAAATAAATAATGACAATAATACTATACATAGGTACATACATACATCCGTACATACGTACATACATAAAAAGAGTTTTATTTTCACAAATAATAAGCAATGGAAGCAAGTATATATGAACCACAAGGAATAAATGTCCCAAATGCTAAATTTTCCTAGCAATCAAACACCATAATAACTATGTGCTATCTATTGCAAATTGGGGGAAAACGACAATAATTTCAAATTGGGAGAAAACCATAATAACACCATACTTATCACATTAATTAAGAATTTCAAATTTCACAAATACCTCTGGAAAACGACGAACGATGGGAGGAAGCGATGGAGCTCATTGATTTTGGCAAACGGAAAACAATGCAGAGCTGCAGACTGGAGGGGACGGAGGTGCAGAGGAAGTCGAGGAGTTTTCACCACTGAAAAAGCCTATGGTGCCTTCGTTGCCAACTGGTGCAGAGGAACTAGAAAGCAGCTTCGGCACAGAGTAAGGTCGACTGGTGGATAAAGGTGTCAGAGTAAGGCTGGCTGGTAGCTGCATTTGAGGTGCTCCCAATAGCTCCGACCCTAGCTGGGTTTTGGATTCGGGAATGTAAATGCCGAATTCTCAAAATTTTGGAATTTGCACAAAACGGTGCATTTTGTGATAGTTGTGATAGCTTAATCGATTTTGACCAAAATTGATTGAATTTTGACCAAACCAAAAAATCCAAACAGAAAATATTGGAAATGCTATAATATCAAGGTTTGTTTGCAACAGGCCCAACTATATTACAATAAATTTTATTTTGAATGACTTATTCATTATGTGTTTACTTTATAGGATGGTGAGTATTGTGAAAAATTTGTTTGGAATGACGATATATAATCTATAAGCTCAAACTAGGAACTAAATTGCAATGTTCGAGAGTTGAAGTCTGATGTGAATGCGATACTCAAAATTTTAATTGAAAAGCAACAAGAAGACTAGCAAAGAGCTCTCATTAGATAAAACACAATTTATTACATATGTTTGCTTGTGATAGCTTTAGGAGTTATTTAATATTTTATCAAGATAATCTAGTTTGTAGCATTTGTTATTTAAGAACTTGTAGAACCTATAGTTGAAATGTAATATTTATGTTGTTTTTTTTTTATGAATTTTTAATCCGAAAATAATATTTATGTTACATATTTTATCAATTTGCATGTTGAATAATAACTGAAATGAAAAATGATTGAATATTTTAAAGTTTAAGAAAAATTATTGAAAATGCACAATATCATATAAAATAAAATAAAAAACAAAGCAACGCAACCATGATTGACTTAATCATCAATATCATTAAGTAGCTCTCATACAACTTACTGTTTCATTCTTGGATGGCATATTGCTAGTTTATACAACTTCCATGGAACATTCAAGTATAGCTTATAGTTTCATCAAAACTAAAAGAATGCCTTCAATTTTTGAGATGCATATCAGAAACAACCTATATATAAATATACATACATACACAAAGCCCAAATTCAAGGTAGCCCCAAATTGGGGAAAAAAACCCTAATTGTCAAGATAATGCCCTAATTACAGTCATACTTTTGTTTACCGTTTTACGATGGTAAGTGATAGAGCTGAGGAAGCCCGATTGGTGCAGAGGAAGCCCGTGGGGAAGGAGGTGACCCGGTGCGAACAAAGCTTGTGGCGAATTTGGGTGGCTAGTAGCTTCTCCTTGCTGTTGCAGCACCACTGAAACTTAGTTTGGAAAGCAAAAGCAGCCGAGGAAGCTTAGCCCGACTAGTGCAACGATGTCGCCGTTTTTCTTAAGGAAAGAGGAGGAGGTGCGTAGCATATTTGGGTTTTCATGGGCTATTGGTTGCTGCATTTTGGAAGCAATTCTCATCACCCCTGAAATGCACCGTTGAACCCCTAAATCACGCTCAAAAGTCAAAATTGAATTTTGATTACAAAGTGGTGCGTTTCTCACTTTGCTTAACACATGTTTACATCATAGAATTTCATTATGTCAAACACACCGTTTTGGATTTCAATTTAATAGACCTGAATTCAGGCTCCAATACATGCTCGAATTCGGGTGCTTTAGCAACCTTGTATATACATGTGTATATATATATATAGATACAGAGAGAGAGAGAGACAGAGAGAAACTTTATATTATTTAGATATAAATTATTTTTGGATCATCAAGTATGTTTTTAATAACTGTATCACTAAAATAAATTATTAATGACAACTTTCATATTTGTCACTAAAATAGACTTTTAGTGATGGTTTGGATATCCGGATAGTAGAAAATTTTCTATATATATATAAATATAGAAAGGAAAGCAAATATCGACATCATTTTTATTGTCCATATCATCATGCCGTCTAGGATAAATTGGAAAATAGTTTCCAAGATATCAATTATGGAATACACACACATATAGTCAGGCTATTGAGTGGAACTTATGGTGTAGACTTTATATGGACCGTCACTAATAATCAACTATTGGTACTGTGATTGCAATTTTGCTGCCAACATTGAGCTCTGCTTAGATTGGCCTGTAAAAGAACAAAAATGGGGTTTGAAAACCCTTATTGGCTTCGGTGTGGAACCTGCCAAAGGGATTCCAACGCTCAAGTTAGTATATCTTACCGGAGACGTTTTGATGAAATACTGTCTGTCCAAATCTAGAATATTTTACCTCTTCACTCCTTTTCCTATTTATAGGTCCTATATACAGCTAGGATGTGTAACAGTTTGTAACTGTCCTTGGCTTCAATAAGGACATTATGGTTGGTTACTTTCTAAATTACTTCCGTTCATAATGGTAACGATTAACGTTTGGATTCCTAGCATGTGTTGGAACGCTTGGAATTCCATTTTAAAGCCCGACTACAATGCCTCGAGCATTATAGTCTTGGGGCTTGTTAAATGTGTAACTTATATTTTCTTAGTAGCAAATAAAATGTATCTGACGCCTTATTGTTCCCACAGAATCTCTATTGGTCCCTCGAACATCCGACTACGCAAGATCTGAATGCCTGTGCTTTTCCTTATGGCCCATGATATTCTGACTAAGCAGCCTTCAGAATTATAACTCGAAGTGATATTAAATAACTGTTGTAGAGCTGCCTAGACATGCAAGTAACCTTGCACCCGAACACCCTTACAGAAGTCCAAAAGGTTTGTCCTTAGATATAAATATGGTTCACAGGTAACAATCTGCATATTGTTTACACCATAAAGTTCATACAATCGACTGACTGCTAATACATATATTATTAAAGTATTTCTTTAATATACATGAATAATAGAATTACCATTTTTTTTTTACCAAAAACTATAAGAAGGTTTTGTTATCATTGCCTATGTCACCTCTGAGACTGTTATGTTTATGTAACACGTGTTAAAGTTTGATATCTAAGTTTTCAAAATCAAATTCAAAAAATATTATATCAATGCATCTTAAAAACTATAATCCGTATAAGACAATCATCTTTCTCTCTCTCTCTCTCTCTATATATATATATAATTTATATTGTACATCGTTGGTTTATTAACTATGAAGAAACTTGTAATGAGAATAATGCTCATATATTTTGGAAAATAAGAATTATACGTATACAATATAGAAATTTTATTTTTCCATGAACACAAGTCTGAAATTTTTTCCTCCATTCCTTACAAGATTAATCCCAACTCCAAACATAAAAAAGGAAGAATAAAAAGAAAAGATGACCCTATTGCAATAGCTACAACATGGAGAACAACCTTTCATGATTTGGTGAAAAATATATATCTTAATGAGAATTCATAAGTAAATAATTGATTCATTGCATAAAGTACTTATTAGTACATACCAAAAATTTGCTTAAAAATTGCAGCAATAAGGAGTAATAGGTGGACCTTGATCATCATGATGTCTTATTGTGAATTATTCTAGATGAACATGAAGGTAAATATGTAATGCTAGCTAGTTTATATACATATTGTTAAAAACATAATGCTTTACTTATCGATTAAGCTGACCAAAATACTCTCAATTGGAATAAGCCGAATTTTGCTAAAGGTTAATAATCAGACAAATATATAATGATAATGTTATTATCATTTAATTTCATGTGTTTGTTAATTGTCTCCAAGTAAATCATTCTACAGTATATTAATATTATTATGATAAGATTTTTTTATTTGTATGCATGACTCTGTAAGGTTATTCTAGATGTAAGCTTCAATTTCTAGTAAAGAGCAGGCTTTGTTTTAGCCGTCGAGGCTACATTGCCAACAAATTAATGGTAGTACATTTCATAGAATGCCATATGTTACATTAAGATGTTAGCAAGGGTTGTCATCTACAAAATATATATATATATATATATATAGTTTTGCTACAATACATAGGCACGTCCAAACTACAATGGGTGTGCCTAGTAATTAAATGTAATCCATTAGATATAACTGGTAAATTATGCTTATTAATATCATGAAATCCACTATAGTCGATGGGTACATGTAATTGACAGGGCACACCCACATTACGGTGGACATGTCCACAAATAATAGTAAAACTATATATGTGTGTGTGAGTATATGTGTGTACAATTTTGCTACAATATACGTGGACACTTAAATTAGGGTGGACATGTTTGGTAAATTATATCCGATAAATTGCATGTAATAATAATGTAATCTACCATATGTAGTGAGATACATATAATTTGAACGGGCTATCAACATTACTTTATAAATGCACATGTATGACAACAATATGTCTATATATATACAAAAAAATTTAAAAAACCTTAATATATTTACAAAAATTTTAGGATAAATTTCATTTAGACATCCCTATACTTAGTATAATTCCAAGTCACACCTAGAGGTATCTGACAATTTAGAAACACCTCTTACGCTGTTATGACTTAACATCACTGTCATTGTCAGAGGGTAAAAAGTCCATAATACCCTTGTACTGGTTAAAATAATAATAATTTTGAAAAGTTGAAAAAAATAATATTTTGAATTTGATTTGACATTTGACTGTTATTCTTTAATGATCAAAAAACAATCAATATATGCTGCACAATGCAGTTTGAAAGACACCCCTTGCCAATGTATAGCCATCCTAAAGCTATAACACTAAAAAAATGACTCTCTACATAGCCCATCTATTTCCACTTACAGTTTTTAAATAGTTACAATAACATAAAATAGTCCCAAAATATACCTTTGTACAGCATAAACAAACAAACATTCAATAACCATCCACTCACTTGATGACAAAAGGAAGCAAGCAAGCATTCTATAGCTACTGGTGTTGCTGCCGTGCAGCCCCAATAATTGTTTTGAAAAAAAAACTGTTGTAATTATATGCAGACTTGTGACATAAAAAAATGGTTGTAAACCTTATGAAACATTACATGCTTGTGTTGAAAGACCTGGTTCCCTCCTTGTTGCGAAAATAGATGAAATATTATGAAAATAAGTTAAATTTTAATAAGGGCTAGTATTAATAAAGTTGTGAAAACAATAAAGAATTAAGTGATCAAAATACCTCATTGGTCTTTGATCTCTTTATAAGTTTTGGAAAAATTCTTCTATTATGACCATGACCTTTGCATATACCACATTTCAAAGTAAATGACTTAGGATTCTTTGCTGGCTCATATGGCTCTCTCTTTTTAGAAATTTTTGGCCTACCATACAACTTTCTTTTCTCTGGTGGTAATACAATATCAACCTCAACATCTGGCTACAAGCTCTTATCTAGTATTGGGTAGATTGTAGTATTATAAGTCTGCAAGTATGTACTTTTCTTCAACCTGATATCAACATACTCAATAGGGTCTTCTCTCTTGTATATAATGCATGCCATGGTATGCTTGTAAGGAATCCCACTTATCTGCCAACCTCCACAGCAGGTTGCTTTGCCCAAATCAATAATTGAAACTGGGGTCTCATCAATAACTTCAAATTCATTATCTATTGCCTAAACACCTCGAAGTGTCTCCCAACCTTCTGAATTTCCTCAATCTTCTTCATGATTGTTGGAGGAACTTATGTAGTCCACTTATTTGCCCGATGCTTCCTTTTTTGGATCTTTCTCATTACTTTCCTTCTAATTTGCTTGAGTAACGATAACATTTACCCACATCTTTTCATGCTATGTTGACTGTTCCAAGACTCAGTCATGTTGTTGGTACAATGGTCATTCTTGACTGCCACACCAAACAAATGCGTACTCCAATGACAATCTGGAATTTTTTGGATCCAGTCATATGCTTCTTGACTTACAATCCTAATTTGTTCCATTAAATGTCCAAATTCCCTTAGATTTGTGGATCTGGCAGCTTTCCAGAACAATTTTCTCACAATCACACTAGGGAATTTTTTCTTCAAAGCAAAAATATGCCTCATGCAATATCTAGCTAATGAATTGAGAAAATGGATAGCCAAAGCAGCCAAAATCCTTTTCTTCCTATCACTCATAAAGGTTATAAGTCTCATTTCTTGTACCCCTACATATTCCATCAATAATTGCATAAACCAGCCCCAACTAGCCAGTTTCTCACATTTACATACAACTACTGCAAGTGGGAACATGCCACTATTTGCATCCAATACAACTGCACTTAATAGCATACCACCAGAAGAACCTTTCAAGTGGTAGCCATCCAACCAATGAATGGTCTACAACCATTCAAAAATCCATCCATGTATTCAGGAAAGCTTAAAAAGAACCTTTGAAAATTAGGGTTATCATTGGGTACAGTCCCAGTGCATGACATTATAGAGAGTGTTCCATGATTCACAAGCCTTAAGCTATTAGCATACTTATACAGTTTATTGTAGATCCCTACATGGTCACCACTGAAGCTGTGGAGAGTAATCATTTTAGTTCTCCATAGCTTTTGCTTCTTGCACTTAACTCCACACAGTTTCCTCAACTTCATAGCTATGGTTTTGATGTCCATATTTGGATTACTCTTAAAGTCATCCCCTAACTTAATAGCTATCCAAGTGGCTATTACACATGCATTTTTTCTAAGTCTTGTACAAGTGTGTTTAGGGTTGTAGGTTTTCAGCTTAAATGTTATATTATTTGGTAGGAGGAATGCATGTGCTCTCCAAGGATAGCCTGATTGTTTGCATCCAACAAGTACCCTCGTTCTTTCATTTTTCATTCTCACTAGCTCAAAACCTCGATCTACGAAAAATTCCCTTAACATACTTCTATAATGGTGTATATTCGAAAAAAACCATCCATTTTCCAAGTTCACTATTCTTTTTTCATTGGGGTCACTCAATTTCCCTTTTATCTCCTTGGACATCCCCTTGGAGCTGGATCCCTCATCATCTGAGTTAGTCACAATAGGCTCATCAGACTGATATCTCATTGAAACTTCACTATCAATCTCATTATTCAAACCATTTCTTCCTTCATATCCAGCCACTGCTTCTTCTTCTTTTTCATCTTCACCCCATTAAAACTGCTCATTCGAGTCAAACTCATTATCAAGGTTATTATCGGTTGGGGAACAAGTTCAGGTTGGGAAAGTGATTTGCTAGAGGGTTTAGGGAGTGATTCAATAGAGCTTTGGCAAGGTACATGGACAGGATATGTGCAGCTGTCAATATCATCATCACTATCACTATCACTGTCACTATCAGCCAATAAACGAGGATTGATAATTGGGATATATGAATTAGTGTTTGATTGGGAGTTATTATCTGGTTTAGTGTCTGATTGGGTAGGTCTTAGGATTGAGTGTTTGGATAATAGCTCATCCTGATGAATAGCTTGCAATGGAAGTAAAGTGCACTCAAAATGGATAACATCGAACTCTCTTTCCCTAAACTTAATAAACATCACCATTAACTCTCTATCGCTAAATATAATGGTATTATAATTGTTCACCAAAGGTAACCTAGCTTCAATCTCAAACCTTTCATATGTTCTAATTTTTCTACCACAAGCCATAATCATTGCCTCATTTCACAAGCAGACTATATTGTACTTATCCTCCTCAATCTCAGTTGGCCCATATTGGCACCTTAAGAAGACAATCATAATGAGAAATGTCCCAATGACTCTAGTAAAAGATGACAAAGCAAACGTATGCATAAAGAAAAAAAATTTAGTCACCATTAAACACAAACAAAAAGAATTAAAACAATCCTTTTTCATTCATTCCAAATCAACTTCAAGAATTTCTTAAACAATCCTAACCTCAGATAACTAAATAGACTCTAACTTAAACAAACCAAACAGTAGCATAAACAATCATAAACAAGAAGGCTTGAATTACTATTCTCATAACATTGTATTTAAACAGTAGCATAAACAACCAATGTTTTAAACATAAAGTAAGCTAAACTAAATAGTATGTCAACATCAGAAAGTAAGCTAAAAATATGTCATCATTTCATTCACTATTAAACATTTCATATAGTTAACATTCAACAATTACTCATGAAGCAAAGCCTCATGAGTCAATTAACATTTAACATATCAAATTAAATAAAAGGGAAAGAAAACTAACCTTCACTGCAAAAGAATGCTTTCTCCTCGACTTCAATGAATGCAATCCATAAACCAAAGATAGTTAAGCCTCATATAACAGTACACACTATCACAAAACAAACCCTAAACCCTAAACAACCAAACAAAAAAATAACAAAATAAACTCAAATAAGGTGATGAAAAAATAAGTAATCCAACTTCAATGAATGCAATCCACCCAAGAAATAATCACTTTGTGAAAATAAGTAGTATAATTATAAATTTTGTAAACTTCACTAATTTCAAAACAGTTATGATAAAGAACTATACAATCTTCCTCAAAATGAAAATAATTACTTGAACTTATAGATTGCAGGGTGATAAATATGCAATGATGATGGTAGAAGTGAGCAAGTATGTTCATAAGTGAGCATGTATGCACATATGCCTACGTGCAAATGCACAATAGAAATATTCAAAGCAAAACTTAAAAAACTGAAAGAAAATAACCACCCAAGTAGAAAACACTTAGGGTTTCAAATATCTAAACCCGAGAACACCCATTATTGCAACATTGTCTTTTCTTTCAAGTATGTTAGAGGTTTTTTTTTTTTTTTAAACTAAGGTAGAAAAAGGAAAAGCTTATTGAAAAAGCTTCGCTACACATCTCGAGGAAGATGTTGTTTCCGTCCATCAACTTCTAGAAGGGATTAAATGACCAATTTACCCTTACATCGTTAATTTTAACATATTTTAATTGACGGTAGAGTGTTTTATGAAATATATTAAACCATGGGGACTGACTTGGAATTATACTAAACATGGAGGGGTCTAAATGAAATATACAAAAAAATTTAAAAAGCTACAAAATAGTAGGAAAAAAAATTAAAGTAACTTTTGTTAAACTTCATAATATGGTTATCTATCATTCTGGTTGTAAAATAAAAAGTTAGTTCTAAAACATATTTTCTTTATTAGGGATATCAATTTTGACGTCATTTGTATAGGAACCTAAAAATTACCTAGTGCTACATATCTTCACTTGTAAAACAACTTAGTGCCTGAAAATAAAATAAAAAATGTTCCCTTTAGTTTGCATTTATTTTTTGCACACCTACTCATGCATTTCTTCCGATTGCAAATTAATCCGAGATTTTATTAATTTTTTTTAACTAATTCTTCTCCAACAACATTAAAAAAACTAATTAATAACAAAGCCAAATTATCAAGATGGTTATTATTTTGTAATTTACACAACTAAATACACAAATATGTTCTTAATGATACTGTAAATAGGAAATGCATGTTGACGTTGCATCAAACTTTAGTGCATGTGTTGAGATTCATCCAATAGGTTGTTGTTGATGCATGTAAGTATCCAATTTTATACAAAGAGGTCCAATAGGTCCAAATTCATATGTTCTTATGCCTGTTATGCATATTTAGTATGTCATAAAGTAGAGGGATAGTCCCAACTTGTCTATTAGGCTTTTGATTAGGGATTAATTTGGCTGGCACTGACTTTGCAATATATTGTTTAACTTAGTTTATTTTATCTAAAGGTGACCTGCTTGGGGGTTCTTAACCTACAACGATAAAATAGTCTAAATTAAACTAATAAGTGATATTTTTCCTAAAAGAAACAAATCTAGACTAGATTTAGAACCTCACATGGCAGCCTATCTTTTTTCTTTTTGCAACCCATTTTTCTTGGTATACCTTGCAAAAGCCCAAGTTTAATCCTTTCTTTTATTATTAGTTTATTACAAAGTAGTTTTTTAAGTGTACACACACACACACACACACATATATATATATATGTATAGATTTAATCAGTCAGGCTACTTTGTTATATTCATGTATGAAATTTAAAGGCTAGGATTAAGTGATAAATAAAATATAAGTGGATAAATACACCATCAAGAGTTTTTAAAAATCTAAATCATTTATCTCTTTATTTATGATTTAATTTTAGCCTTTAATTTCTATACCTTAACATAATAAATATCAGGTATACGTGATAATAACCTCGCTGTAGATTTAACTTTAAAAATAAATATAAATATTTGATCTTGGATATATATGTAGATATATATATATATATATGCATGTATGTGTATAAACATATTTTAATAGGAATACAAGTACCATAAGCAAGTCATCACCTCATGATTTTTCTCCAACCTATGAGACTCTCTCTCTCTCTCTCTCTCTCTCTCTATCTTTCTTCTCTTTCCTAGGAACTAGGATTGTACAAAAAATTGAATAGCCAAAAAAACTTGATTGACCTACTAACTGGACCAGACCAAAGATTTTGGCCACCAACAACCGATTGGTCAGTTGACCGACTGCAACCTCTACAGGCCGGTCAGTGGTCGGTTCTCCGGATGGTAAATTGGCAGTTAACTGAACCAACCCATATATATATTTAATTTATATTTTTTAAAGTTTAGATATTAAATTATTAAAATAACTTATTAATAACTTATTTTATTTCATTTCTCCATTCTCCAAATAATCTCATTCGTTCCCAAGTCCTAACTTCCCCATGCGACATCTCGAGCAGGAGTCACCATCTGTAGTGCCAGCCGCTCGTCAGTCTTCTTCAGTTCTTCTTCTTTTTCTTTTTGGTTCATTTTTCTTCTTTCTTCACTGCCATCAGAAAAACCAAAAAAACATTTCCATTGGAAATTCAGCGACAAGGTAGGCGGTTTTTCTTTTTCTTTTTGCTTCATTTATTTTTTTATTTTTTGGGTCTAGCAAAAGTCTATTGCTATTAGTTGTTCTCTTATGGAGGAAATGCATGAATATATTTAAATATCATTAGACAATTTTGGATCATTTTTGCCTCTTAAGTGAATACATTTTGTTTTCTTTTAATATGTTTGCCCATAACCAAAAAACTGACCAAACACCAACCAAAAACCAATTGGCTAGTTCACTGTCAATTTTTAGTTTTTTTTTTTTTTAAAAGTCAGCCCTCTAACCAATCCACCATCGATAAAATTTACACCAACCAAATTGACCATAAATCAATCGTAATCGATCGGTGAATAGTCCTACTAGAAACCTTCTAATCAACTTGGATTGAAGTTTAAAAGAGAGAGAAATTTTTTACTTTAACACCCAAAAATCCACCCATTTAAGTGACAGTCAGTTTCATTTGGGAGGCACCCTATTTCATCTAGCAACATGGAAAATGTCTCATATTTGAGCTAGTCACTTGCCATATGAGAAAAAAAAAACTATTTTTCAATCAAGGATATCTTTTATCCATCATCATTACTCCAAACACTATTTTACTCCAAGAAACAATAAGGCGAGTGATGGAAAAAATAGAATGGATTGAGATCCTACTTAAAAAGACTTATCACATTCTTTAAGGCTCTAAATACTAACCCATATAGAAAGATCTGTAGAATTCAATTAATTCAGACATTAAAGTGCCCAAATTTATTTCAAATCATCATGGATAACCTCTATGTGCTTAGGAAAATAGCCTTTCTCATTAGGTTCCAAGCTATAACACTTTTTCCCATGAATTAAGATAATCTAAAAAAAGTTGTCACTTATTAGAACATATTGTGAAGTTAGCCCATTTTCCACTTTTCAAATCATTTGTCTCTATTTACTTTACTTTGATGCAGGAATGTGTTGGTTTATTTACTTAGTTTGGATTTTTGTTCATTTGTATACTTGGCTAACTTTTCTTTGAGAGGTAAATTTGGTCATTCTTCTTCTTTGTGCTGGTATTTGTGATTGAGTTTGTGACTAGGTGAGCTATCAAAGAAGATGATCTTTGAAGGCCCCTAACTTGGTTCAAAATCCAAAGAATCCTAACAGAACCAAACACAACAAATTTAAGCCATACATGTGAAGCCCAAGCATCTAGTATGTCTATGCAAAGCCTGTGAACAAATTTGACCCCTAATATTTCTTAACGTAAGCTGATGTGCTCATGCTATTGGACAAGAAGCTACACAAACTGTCGGAAAGAAGATTTGAAGTTCATCCCACGACCACCATAAGAAGTTAGGAAGAGATGGATGGGCACTTTTGTCAGAAATAATTCCCAAACAAAAAGTGAGTCGCAATTATTCAACTGTACAATACACGACAAGGGGGCTCAGAGCCGTTAATGGATTTGGTGCAGAGCTTTTAGAATTTAGCATTTTTTTATTATGAATAAGAAAAAGGATCACTAGTAGAGATATGCGTTAACAACATCATGACAAAATATTGTGTCCATTTAGAAAACCTGGACATTACTCAACTTTCAAGGCTCATGGAGGCTGCCAATAAGAGAATCCCCTAGGCCTTGGTGGCAATGTAATGAAATCAAAGACAATTGGGAACAAGAGGAAAGAAAGGGAGACACATATAGGGTTCCATGTTTGGATGCCGAGCTCCATGCCATCCTTGATCAGTGGAACGAAGACGAAGTCATCCAGCCTTTCCCATTAAAAAGGTCAGCGACTAAACAAGACAAAAGGCATCCTCATTTTTGCCGCTATCACCAATACGTGGGAAATCCAACACTAGCATGCCAAGCCGTGAGAATGATATTTCACGCCAAGATAAAAAAAAGACACTCAAACTATCCACAAAGAAACAAAACATCGAAGTTGATCCCTTACCATGTCATAGAGAGATGGTAGTTGTAGCCACTGTGATGAGCGATACCCTTCTCCGCTTGGAAATGGAGAAATCTCTATCAGACAATCAAAGGGACATAGAGTAACGACCCAAAGTTAGTAGATGCCATATGTAAGGAATCAGAGAGCTACAAGAGAGCTTTCTAGGAGAAGTATTTAGAGCCTCTAAGCTTTAGAATACCCAATTCAAGACCATAGGAATGTGGGGAAGAGTTTGAAGGCATTCATGAACCAAATTCGGAAAAAATCAGCCAGACCTTGAAGTAATCAAGCTAAATTGACATTCAAAGGAGGTCATGATGGAAAATGTATTAGTCATCTTCCATGCAAATGAGGGGAATGCAGGTGCAGAGGTAGAATAACCATATCAAGAATATATGCCGATAACGACAGTAAAATCACTTCAACATTATCAAAATTTTAGGTCACTATTTGTTTAACTAGGGTACGGGCCGCAAGCATGCCTTGCAGCAACAGAAACACTCATGAGAATTTTGTCCAAGCAAGGAACACAATGCTACAACAATGAGGTTCAAGGAATGAGGGCATTTCTAGAAACTACTCATGCTATCACATTCATGGATGAAGATGCAGATGTACCATACCCGGATCACCGAAGACCCTTGTACCTCGAAGCAATGGTGAATGAAGTCTACGTTAGAAGAGCATTATATATAAATGTAGCTTAAAAAACTATTCAAATATATAGCTGGTTTTAAATATAATATGTATATCGATGTTTTGTACAAAAGACCAAGCAACCATAGATTTGAGAATCTGGGCTCAAAAAGTAGGCTAAGTATAAGTTGATGGGCTATAAGTCTTGAGCTAGCATGGAGGCTTAGTGTCTATCATGAATTTAGTCTTCTAATACTACATGGAAAAACACCACTTATGAGTTTAATTTGATTATTCCATCATTGTAGGTTAACAAACCCAAAGTGGATCACCTTTTGATAAAATAAAATTAATCAAACCTATATCACAAGATTTGTGCCAACCAAACCAATCTCTAACCAGAAACCCCATAAGTAGCTTAGGACTACCTTTTGCTTGTGCATAAAAATAGATTTATAAAAATATGAAGTTAGGTCCATTTTGTTTTTTGTATCCAATTGGGTACTGACAATGCATAGAATCGAACCAATTGTTAATCGTGCACCATCCTTCTCCATTAAAAATCTGTGAGCGTGCAAGACAGAACATGATGTTAAGAGGTCTTTGGGGCATCAGTATGGCGCTAGCAAAAGACCTTCAGACGGCCAAAGACATAACATGAACAAGTTGGAAAGTAGGTAACTTTGGTGTTATGTGTTGACATCTTTCGTGTCATCTAGACCAAGTGTAGCTTGTAAATTTAATTTAACATTTGCTTTCATGTTAGTTAGCTAAAATGCTATTCTAGCAATGACCGATATTGTCTTCACACTAGCCACATTTTGCAAATGCTCTTTGATTAGAGCGCCTGTATGCTGGCCTGGTTGAAGTGCTATGCAACAATAATCGGTTAGATTGCTTTCACGTTAGTTAGCTGAAGTGCTATGTAACAATACTTGATTATATTTGAAAGTATCTTGGTTGGCATTTTATTTGGTGATTTGCATGATTTTGTTTGTAGTTGGACCTGAATATAATCTCATGCAAATATACAAGTACATTTCTACTATATATATATATATAAAAGATATTATAGGCAATAGAATAAAGGGATATTATTACTGAAGGTCCCTAAACTATAGCATGGTTTACACTTTCGTCCTAAAATTTTTTTTGTCAGACTTTGATCCTCAAACACATATTCTCATATCACCGTAAGTTCTTTTTTGAAATTTCTGTCCATTTGAACTGTTAAAAAGCACGTATGATGCACGTGAGGTCCATTTTAAAGGTAAAATTTTAATTTTAAGAGTTTTTATCACTATAGGTTCCTAAATATATCTCGATTTACATTTTCGTCTTAAAACTTTTTTTTCATACTTTGATTTTCAAACAAATATTTCACTCAGATAAGCTTACACATGAATTTACGCTCACACCTATCTCAATCTCACTCACTTTCCTCCATGCAAGGTTATTCTTTTCCTTTTTTTCTCTATCTTCATTTGCAGATACAAGAAAAAAAATTTGTGAAATATTTAATGTGTTGAAAGTTAAGTTTGAATAACTAAATGGTGTAGTGAATCTGGATGGTTGATTGTATAAAACAACATTGTTTTAGTTTCTGGCATTTAGTTTTAAAAGTCATTAAAAAATAAAACGACCTCATTTAAGTTATCATCAAAATTGGAATGGGTTAATTGTCAGGACTCGACCCACCTGAATCCTGACTGCATGACTTAATATTTTTATTAAGTTAATAATCAATTCATTATCTCTACCAAGCCATTATTAAATAAATAATATTCAACAAATGGGAAATATTCTACTGCTAGAAATTTTATTAAAAGCATCTCATCTGTTTTTACAACATTCCCCAAATACATATTATTACATTTCCTGCAAGGGAAACATTCCTATACATTTATCCAATTTTACCAGCACACACAATCCACACAGTACCCACGTCTCAGCAATTAATTCAACATTCACAATAAAATAAAATTTATCCATTATAATTCTCCGTAGCTGCACTCAGTATAAAAACTGAGCTGCCTACATACATTTTTTCATAGGGATCAAGCTACCTATAGTTCTTAAAACATATTTACACCAAATATGCTGCTTCTGATACTATTGCTAATCAGAAGTCAACTTGACAAATATGCATTCTAAACCATTTTCCACCACATTAATAATTCAAAATAACTCTAATAATTAACAAGAAGCTTAACCGAAGAAAACACATAAATATCCATATATTCGTTACACATTCCTCACTTATCATATTTTAATCACTTTTAATTCAACAAAGCTTTTCAAATAAACTTAAAAGAATAATAACCATAGCTTGGAGGCATAATTCATTGCCCAAGCAAATAACACCCCTACTTGGCGGCATATTCCCTCGCCAAGAGGTTATCAACCATATAAATATATCATGCTTTTATGAGTCCACACAAAAATGATCATACTCACAACCATATATTTTAGCTCCATAAATAAATTATCAATTCAAACATGTGTATGAATATGCATGTATTTATTCTAGAGAAAAATAATAAGATAACATATATATATCACACATTATTCATTAACCATTTTACATCACAAGAAAGGGTAACCAATCATCACGATCCTTCTCCCCAAGACATCGTGGCGGAAATAGGGTATTGGGTAACCATGGTATCACAACCATCATCACGATCCTTGTCTCCAAGGCATCGTGGCGGGAATGGGGTGCAGTCATCACGATCCTTAGTCTCTAGGAATCATAGCATTTAATAGGCTTTCATATGGCCGAGGGTACCCTCTCCAACATCATAACCATCATCATCCACATCATTGTACAACATCTCCAAATGTATCCCACAATTTCCACAACAATCCTCAATCACATTTCCAGACAATACATCCATTTGTAATTCCATTCAATTCATCATCCACAAACCAAAATCCACATAATAATTGTCACACATCCAAATCAATTATCCACATTACAACTCACAAATCTATTTATATATAGACATAATTATATACGGCAATGCTCGCAATCATATACATAAAATCTTTGGAATCCCATTAAATAAAAAAGCAGATCAACAAGTATTCAAGAACCATCAATTCCATATTTATTCCAAATAAATATGGAATCCAATTAATATATATATAAAACAAACACAATTAGAGCATTAAAACATACTTATAGACCTTCATGGGTATACATATATTTATATATATATATATATATTCATATTACATTCCCCAGAGACAATTTCCAATCCACAAATCATAATTACCATCAATTCATAGTACTACTTCAAAATAAATTCAAGCCTCGAATATTGATCATAACATCACCAAGCAGATTTCCAATTTCAACATCTTAGTCTAATCTCAACAGTTATCACAACCCACTTCAAAGTTAACAAATTCCAATTATCAAACTATAATATGCAATTTATACATCAAATCGAAGCCCAAGGAGTGTAGGATTCAAAGGTAAACTTACCTTGCCCAATTACCGCCGGTATGGCCGGAAAGTCGCGGTAGAACACCCACTCTTTGCACCTCTCAAACGATCAGGATTTGGGACGAGATGAGGTTGGATTCAAACTCAGGGGGTCCAAAATAGGGGAAAAGACCAACCCTGCAACCCGAAACCGCCGGGATCCAGCGACCGGAGGAACAACGGGCTCGCCGGTTTCTTCGAGTTTTCCAGCGACTCCTAATGTTTCACGGCCAAAGATCGGAAGGGAAAGATGGAGAAGGACTTGGGCAACCTTTCTCAAGTGATGAACCTGCAAATTTCTCTCCGAAATTCGGCAATCGCAAGCAAAGTGCATAATTGAGTTACTCGAGTTTGCTGGCGATTTGGGCGTCCCCACGGGTCCTTGCAAGTGCGCCTGAGTCGGGGAGGTCGCCGGCTTCAAGTTCCAAGTAATTTTCAGCCCGGGCTGGCCGGAATATGGCCGCTGCTGGCAAAGGGGGATGGGAGTCGGTGGGGTGGCTCTACACGCGCAGGCATCGAGGGAAAGTTATGGAATTTCCAGAAATTTTTTGGAAATTTAAAACCAAAGCAAGGGCAATTTCATCATTTTACATCCAACCCCTGTCAAATTACCAAAATGCCCCTCACACCATTTGAACCATAACTTCTCGGTCTTAGCTCCGAATCAAGCATACTTCTAGTCTACAGACTCATCTTAACGATCTCTACACAATGGTACCACAGTCAAAACTAAAACATAACCACACCAAAAAGTCAACCCTGAGCCCACTCATGGTCAAACTGGTCAAACTTGATCAACTTTGAGATTTTCAGTATTTTTCTTGAAACTTGGTGTTACATTAATGGGTCATCTTGTTTCAAAAGAAACGGGTTGCGCAACCCCTAACCATACCCAGCCGAATCTTTCACCTCTGACCACATTTTCTGGTAATTTTAGTACTATTTGTTTCATCTTATTAACATTTATGACGTCACCCATGCATCGATTTGGCAACATGTCACCTAAAAATGAATATTTAAGCTTAATATGTAATCATCGATGGGTTTTTACTTTTATTATGTTTTTCATTCCTCATCATTTTCTCTATTATTTAGTTATTCAAGTTTAACTTCCAACACATTAAATATTTCACAAATTTTTTTTTCAAAATCAAAACACTTTTAATCAATTTTTTCTTCTTCTTGTATCTGCAAATGAAGATAAAGAAAAAAAGGACAAGAATAACCTTGCATGGAGCAGAAAGAGTGAGATTGAGAGAGGTGTTAGCATGAGCTCATATGTAAGCTTATTTGAGTGAAATATTTGTTTGAAAATCAAAGTGTGAAAAAAAATTTTTAGGATGAAAGTGTAAATCGTGATATAGTTTAAGGACCTATAGTGATAAAAACTCTTACAATTGCAAATTTACCCTTAAAATGGACATCAATTGCATCGCACATGCTTTTTAACGGTTCAAATGGACGGAAACATCAAAAATGACTTATGGTGATACGATAATATGAGTTTGAGGATGAAAGTGAGACAAAAAAAAGACGAAAGTGTAAAACACGCTATAGTTTAGGGACCTTCAGTGATAATATCCTTAGAATAAATCATAGAAAATAAACATGATGGAAAATTTAATAACACATAAACAATTAAAAATTAATTTAATATAATACTTAGCTTTATAATTTAGCTTTCTCCGCATATGCTCTACTCGATCTCGTACTTGTTACCTGTAACGTCTACTAAAATGCTCCTTGTTGCTTCGGTGTTCCATCTCTTTCTAATTTCTGCCAAATTTGCTTCAGTTTAGTTTTGCTCTATGAGCGACGCATGCATATCTCAAAGGGATTGAGTGAAGATACATGTGCATTCATTCATATATTTTACAAAATAATATATAAATAAAATATAATATAAACGTAAAATATTAATAAATTTTAGAAAATCGTGCCTATAATTGATGGTGGGGGTATATACGTAAGCTTCTCGTTCAAAGCTTTTCAACCATTAGAAACCTTATTTTGAAATTAATAAATCTTAAATTAAAATAGTTAGCTTTTAAAATGTGGAAACCCCAAACGGGAGCAAGCCATCATATGGAGATTCGATTAATAAGAAAAATATTATGCCTCCAATGGTGAAGTCGAGTATTTTTTTATATATTGATGAATTTTACAGGTCTCGCTAGCAATTTTAAGAAAAATTAAACCAACAAACTTTTACATGGCGTGCCAAATTATTGATGCATAAAATCTCACTAACTATCAATTGTACACCTTTTTTCACCATTGAAGAACCTGTTAGCCAGCAAGACAAACACAACATCAGAAGGTCTTTGGGAGGGCAGTGTGGAGCTAACCAAAGACCTTCTAACGGTAAAGTTAAAAGAGAAAAACTAGAAAGGAATAAGAGGAAATAGGCATGTAAAATAATGTGATATTTTGTCTTCCCTATGCGGAGGCTTAAAGCCTTTATTTATATGCTAAAGTTAGAGTTTTAGTAGGAATAAAATACAATGAAATATTTTCTAGAAGTATGATAAAAATAAACTACTATAATTAAGATTTCCCTGTCAGATCTAGATTAACACCACATAATACTAGTATGCATGGACCACAACTGAATCCTATTTGTTATATAATTGATGTAGTTTATATATACCTTCCTTCTTTGACTAAAATCTACATGGAAGTGGTAAAATTATCCCACACAATTGTAAGATTTTCATAGCTCAATTACCATAAAGAAAGATTTTCATAGGCTCGCTAGTAAATACAAAATAATTTAACAATGGTAACTAAACTACAATGATAGAAGTTAAAGAAATATTAAAGTACGAGATACTTTAGGACAACGTATATTGTAGCTCACTAAATGATAGGATTATCTCTCTCTTTAGTCATTGCAATATATACTAGCAAAATTGTAGAGAATATTACGACGAAATAATAAAAGGAAAAATACAAGGATAACAGTGAATCTAGATAAGAATTGCAACATGGATGTTATCCTCTGGAGAGTTTTAGAATTCTAGTACTACTTGTCATAGGTTGTGCTTTACAAAGCAGTGTATTGGCTTTGTTTGTAATAGTTAGGGCTTGATAATTTCCTTTGCATATTCACTATTGGATCTATTAGGTATATTTTTTACATGCCCCCTCAAACTACATGAAGAATGAGCAACGTTTTAGTTTGATTCAAAGGAATTGGGATTATAAAGCTGAAAGAGGTTTGGTGAAGATGTTCGCCAATTGATCATGTGCTAGAAAAAATCAAACAACTAGGTCATTCACAAGGATTTTGTCTCATACAAAATGCAAGTCAATTTCTATGTCTAAGACGAGAATGAAAAACTAGGTTCATAGCAAATGAGGTAGCACTTATACAGTCGCATCAAAGTATCAAACGTTGTGACTGTGGGACATGGATTTCTCTTAATACATGTTGCATTGCATTCAGGATGCACACACAGCAATAACAGGTGCTCTGTATTCACTCTCAGTACTAGAATGAGCAACCACCTTCTATTTTTTAGCACTCTATGATACATCCCATGTAGATAGAATAGGCACTTCTTGAGAGTCAATCATCAGGATATACTCCCCAATCTGTATCAAAGAAGGTAGTGAGGTTGAAAGTAGTGGATGGTTTGAAGTAGAGACCAAAATTGCCTCTTGCAGGCTTGCCAATGAGTAGCACGCAGATGCTGATGATATTGACTAATCCGATTGACAGGGAAGGATAGTGTAGGCCTTGTGATGGTGAGATACTATAAAGCACCAATTGTGCTTCGATATAGTGTGGGATCTTCAAACAATGGACCAGCAGCGTTGGATAAGGTAACTTAAGTACTCATTGGAGTAGCATGATTTTTTGAAGAAGACATGTTCACTACAAGAAATTTGGCCTACAACAACGAAAATTGAAGCTACGAAATAACTTTTGTGATAGAAGATACCCCTTCAGTTTCAAATAAAAAATTTCGTGACTGTTTAAAAAATTTGTTATTTTCAGTTACGAAATTTTAAATCGTAACATGTTTAAGTAACTAATGGGTCAATTTTTCGGAGGGAAATTTTCCCTCCAAAAGTTTAAAACTTACTGTCACAAATTTTTGGTCTTCGTGACTAAATACTCTGAGTTTGATTGGTCAACTGATGAAATTCAAATAGTCACAAAAAGTTTTTTATCACAGAATATATATATATATTTTCCATTTAAAAAAATTAGATTAATACATATAATGACCAAAAGATCTAGTGTGGAATTAATACATGAAATTCAAACGGCACCGTTTTGGCCAATTATATTATGTGCCCTTCATCTCAAAAGATCTGGTGTGGCCCTTAGTGTCTTTTGCGAATAGTTGCCGCATTCTCCACAATCACCATTGCCCGGTCAGCCGAACCCAAACTCTCCGGCGATACAGAGGACGCGTTGGTGTGCCGAGGAGACCGTCGCCGTCTACTTCTCGCTTTGTGAAGCAAAAAACAGAGGTGGGTTGTTCATAACCATTCTCCTACTGTTTTGAATGCTTTCTTCACGGAAATGGCCTATTTATTGTGTCTGAAATGCTGAAACTTTGCACCACTTTGTATGCTTTCCAAAATGTCTTCTTGCTATCTGTTAATCCCTTAGATTTAGGATTTTAATTTTGAGTTTGATTTAGTTTTTCATTAAGTTTCTTTAATTTTTTTTTTAATTTAGTGTTAACAACATGAGTTTTTGTTCAGTTTGTTCTTAGTCTTTGATATTGCCCCTTCTCTATCTATGATTGTTGAGTGAGTTAGTGAAGAAATGAAGGAGGGCGTCAAATGTGAATGGTTTGTTGATGTTCGATACGTCTTGCTTCTTGTTTCTCTGATGTTTGCTCTTGCTCATGGTGAGCTTCTGTTGCTATTTCTGTTGATTTTGAACTAAGCTTGAGAATTTGTTGTCATGTTGATCAAAATTGTTTTTTGCTGTACATTAATAAAATTATTGCTGTAAATATTTTCTATAATTTATAAGTGGGGGAAAAATTAGCCTGAATTCATAGTATAATTTGGATTTTTCCCATTTTTGTTTGTTTTAGCATTTTTTTTATTATATTTGGTCCTGTTTTTACCAAGAACCAAAAAAGAAGAAAAAGTTATGTTTATTCCAAGTCCTTGCAGAAACTTAAATGTTAGTCTTTTTGTAGCACAAATGGTGTCTCTTTGATTCATCAATGTCTAGCTTTATTTTGTCTCTCTTTCAATTTTGTTGTTTCTTTCTCATTTATAAATGATCCTCTCACAATATATCGTTGCTCTAGTTGACTTTGATTTTGTTGAGACCAAGGTAAAACATGAACATGTCTATTCGTTTGTTGTAGCTTTACCTTTACATGTGTGTAACTTGAGTAAACTCTCTTAGGAATTTTTTTAGTTTTTCCTACTTGTATAGTTAAATGGCTGGCAGAAATTCTTTTTGTTCTAACTTTGTTGTTTTCCTATGGAGTGTAATGTTTAGTTGAATTAATCAATATGTTATGGTCTATGGTTCATATTAATTGTCACGTTCCTTATTAATGTGGCTGGCTGCATCATTTGTCACTGATTTTTGGACAATATTCGATTTTCTTTAGGAAATACATTATGCGTTCATGAGGTATGCGTCTTGGGATTAAACTGAAAAAGAATTCTATCACGTTTGTGCATCCTCACATTTATGCCATGCACTGTTTGTGTCGATTTTTTGAAATAGTTTTGTAATATCGTTTAATTTGGTCATTTATTTCATTTTCCTTTGGTGTGGTAGAACAACTTCGTTCACTTTTAGACATTTAGATGGATAAAAGTTGGATGGAACTTCAAACTAGGTCTCTTACATCTTATGTACAAGGGGTTAAGGACTTCATTTCTTTTGCACTTAGTCATTCAAAATCTGAAAGCATCATTCCCTGTCCTTGTTATAAGTGCAATAATTGGATTGAACACAGCTTGGATGAAGTTTTCGATCATCTTTATATTAATGGCATATATGATCCTTGGATATTTCATGGAGAGGAAGGCGACCGTAGTGATGATGAGGATGGTTTTGCCGATGATGATGTCTATTTAATGCATGTTGTATGTTAAACATTATCTACTAATTTTATATTAAAAATTTCTCATTTGGAAACCATGTAGTTTGTGGAAAAACATATATAAACTTACTGTCTAATCATGCAGCGAGTAACAACAACGACGAATATGCATGGCACATCAACCAGCCGTCGAGGGAAACTTCCTATGAGGTCTTCTCCTCGGAAAAGGCCAATCAATGCGCAAGAAGTGGCTTTGTTAAAGATGTACAAAAGATGACCTACAGCATCTCAATCACGAAGGCCATCGTGGGCACTTTTTGAGGGTATGTGCGTATCATCCAAATTTTTTTATACATCTTCTTTTTGCTGTTTTATATTTTACACCATTAATAATTAACGATAAACATGACTAATCGTAAATATTGCAGGAGAATGTTTGGCTCTAGCAGTGAGGACATCACCAAGAAGGAAGAGCCAAAATCTACCCACGGAGGCACCGCTTATCACTCCCCCACAGGAAGTGCAGCAACCATAAGGTAACATCCCCCCATCGTCATGCCTAACATTTAATTTTTATATTCTCGATAAAGCAATAAAAAGTTTCTGAGTGTAGAGGCCCAGTTACTTTTTAATAACTCAATATGGATTTTTTATTTGAAGTAGTTCATAGGTATTTAACTTTTTATGAAAAGCCAGCCTATCAAACACTTCACTATTTGTTGCTTGATTTCAAACTAAAGTCCATAAAGTGAGTAAAGTGAATTTCCATGGATTTCTAAAAGAAAGTATGGTAATGAAGTTTGAATCCCAAGCATTAGGATGTCTCAAATGTTTGTATCTAGCAGCCATGCCCCATAAAGAAATTAATGGCTCGGTAAATTTCTTTTGACATACCTAACATTTACTTTGTATATTCTTGATGAAGCAATAATAAGTTGGTAAGTATAAAGGCCCATTTACTTTTATAACTAATAAATGGACATGATTGAGATTTAATATTGCAGGGGAAACTTTATCTTTACCAGGAGGCAGCAATTAACACTCCCCAACGTGGTGTGCAACAACCACATGTTAGTGGATCCCGTGGAAGAGGTAGGGGCCGAGTGATGCTGCCTACCAGGAGAAGCCCGAGAACAAGGGTGTTCGAAGAAGAGATAGCTACCGAACAAGATGTAGATGGCAAAAACGAAGAAGATTCTCAAGTGCATCCCCCCATGTGTCTAAAGAGGATAAAAAGGATGAAGCTATGAATAATGACAATGATGTTGGAGGTGGGATTTCCAAAATGTTGGCACAATTAGTGTCTTGCTGTTGCATGTACTTGAACTTTTTTTTATCTTTGTAGCTTTGTGTGTGTGAACTACAGTGTGTAGAACTTTTATGTAAGTCATGTAAATCAAAGTGCTCTAATATTGCTTTATGTTATAATAACATAAACATAGAGAATGAGTACAATCAATAAGAGAAATCGTGCAGCAAGAAGGATTAACAACTGTGGAGGAACGAAGTCCTTTGCTCAGATTCAATATGATTTGGTAACATTGCTTATCCTTTAGTGAATAAGATGAGGCTGCTATAGGTGGTTGCTATGTGTTCGCCGTAAAATCAGACGATATGTACTAATTAAACCGATAAACAATTGACATTGTAGGGGGACGCTGAGAATGGACAGCTGCTGGGGAGAAAACGACTATGGGAAGAGACCCATTTCAGCAAGAAGAAGAACAAGTGGGTAGACGACGTAGCGAAATAAGTTTATGTAAGTAGACATTTCAATGGTTGTTAATGTAAATGCATATGTAAATGATAAACTGAAAAGAATGCCTAATTTTCTGGTAATAAAGGATGGTAGTTTTTCTATTTTTTGCTGTAATATTTATCGAGCAATAGGTCAATCAGTTATATAAATGTTTTTCAGAGCTAGAGGATGAGACACAGGAGGAATGTGACATTGAAGTGGGGGAGGATGAACTATTTGATATGGTTTTGCTGCCAAAACCTGGCTACTTATGTGGATTAGGTGAAGGTGCGAAGCCTCGAAGATCAAAATCGTGGAGGGTTCAAACTGCTTTAAGGGAAGCTGAAGAGGCACGAAAGAGAGAGGAGGCAGCAGTGCAAAAAGCTACGAACATTGAGGTGGAAAATGAGGAGCTGAAATCGATAGAGGAGCAGCATAACAATTACATGACTTACGTAAAGTAAATGCAGCTGCAAATGGACTCCTTTGAGCGTAATCTACACAATGAGACAATGTTTAATGATGAAGGTACATGTGAATTAACAAGTAGATGTTCATGAAATTGTGTTAATGAGCTATAATATTGCTTTGTGTATGAAATTGTGTTGGCTGTTTCTGCTTCAATGAGATGCAGGTTCCCTTAGCTTGGACTTGGATTGAATGTGGTATGCAAGCTGGTACCCAACTTTTGAGATGGTAGTAAATAATAGTTTGAAGGCCAATTGTTAATATATATTTTGTGAAGATGTTAAGTGTTAACATCTTAAGTTGCACATGTTGTGATTAGGAAATGAGAAACTGATATACAACAAGCAATGCTGAAACTTTAGACAAGTGGTCATTTTGGAATTGGCGTAATATTTTGGGATGTTTTGTTATAAGTAAAGCATAATATTTTGATAAGAAAGCATGTTCGTTTAGTTGTTGTTTATTGGTTGTGGATTTTGATGAGAACTTGTATATGTTTTATTTCAGCATGCTAAATAACTAATTAATATGAGATTAGGGTATGGTTTCTAGAACAGTAGTTATGTATAACTTCTGTAGCTAATATAAATAGCCACGAAACATAAAATATACACTGCAAAGTTGAACCCATTTAGAAACAAAATTTATTCTTCGTGACAAACAAATATACAATCTGTTACGAAAAAATAGTTCGTGGTTTACTAAATTTACAATTTGCAACGAACTTCTCCGTGGCTAAAAATGAAAGCGTGACAAACAATTACAAAAGAGGTCACGAAATCAACAGTCGTGGCTAATATAAAGCACATTTAGACACGAAAACATTCATGTCTAAATCCAGGGCAATTTAGTCACACACATTAAAACTGTGACTAAAACACGTCGAATTAGTCACAATGACCACTCCGTCACTAATTCATGAAATAGACACGAAAATTTTCGTAACTGATTTACATGCTTCAGTTACGAAAACAATGGTTTCAGTCACGAAAAACATTGAACTTCAGTTACAACATTTTTTCGTTACTGAATGTGACACATTCAGTCATGAAAAATTCAAAAAAATTAGAATTGGCCTTCAGTCACGAACCACTACTTTTTTCGTGGCTAGGGACTTTCAGCGACACACCTACTGTCACGGAGCTGTTACGACGTGTTTTGCGTAACTGAATGGCTTTAGCAACGAAAAAATAGCCTTCAGGCCCGAACGATCGTTGTGGCTGTAGGCCAGATTTCTTGTAGTGGTTGGTGCAATAGAGTAAATTAGATGCATACTTAGCTTGAAAGAGACATAAACTAGAGGAATCTCAATGGGATTCAATTCCAAGAAAATACTGCTTAAGAGCAAATTTTGAATTCAAATCAGCTTGTAGTTGGCTAAAGACACAAGGAGAAAAACCAGTTAGCAAGATGTCGTCCACGTAAAATAGGAGAAGAATGCAAACATCATTGGACTTATGAAAGAAAAAGAATGAAGTATCAGTTTAAGAATTCTTAAATCTCCAAAATAGAAGAAATTTCTACAATTTTTCGTACCTAGCACGAGGAGCATGAAGTAGTCCATACAGAGCTTGGCTAAGCAAGCACACATGGTGAGGTTTTTGAGGATCAACAAAGCCCTCAGGTTGCTGCATGAAAACAAGTTGATGAAGATGGCCATTTAAGAATGCATTATTAATGTCAAGTTGAATTATTTGCCACTGATAGGACACTGCAACTGTGAGAACAACCCATTTGGTTGAGGACTTGACAACGAGACTAAAAATATTTGAGAAATCCTACCCTGGAGTTTGATGAAAACCCTTGGCTACAAGGTGAGCATTGTAGCATTCAATTGAACCATCGAGATGACGCTTGAGATTAAAAATAAACTTGTTACCAATCACATTCATATCTGGACAGGGAGGAACCAATGTCCATGTTTTGTTGAATAATAATGCTTGATACTCGGTATTCATAGTGTGGTGGCATAACAGATGAGCAATTGCTTCACTCATTTTTGTGGGCTCTCTGTCTTATGGTCGTTGTTCATTAGATATTGCATTTGTCTAAAGTGCTCGAGGTTTGAAGGTGCCAGTGTTTGACCGAGTAACATATGATGCAATAGAAAGCTAAACTTCAAGGTTAATTTCTAGAGGAGAAGTGGTAGTGACATGTGGAACCACACGAGCTGTAGCAGGGGATTCATGTACTGGGGAGGGAGACTCTTGTGAATGTTGTGACTGCTAATTGGTAATGTCACGTGTCTCAGTCCTAACTAGAGCAAGATTAAGTGGCACCAAAGCAGAAGAGTTGATAAGATATGGCTGATTAGTGATAGTAGGTGAATGTTTGTGTGTAGGAAAGATGGATAAATACGAGAAGTCATGTTCATTAAAGGTAATGTGGCAAGAAATGTAAGTTTTTCTAGAGGCACTAAGGCACCTTTACCCTTTATGGAGATTGCTATAACCAAGGAATATACATTTTTCCGTGTGACAGCTAAACTTTTATCATATTCATGAATATTGGGGAACCAAGCACATCTAAAAGTGCGAAGATGACGATATTGAAGTGTGGTTTTGAACAAAACTTGCATAAATGATTTGGAATTAAGTGTTGGTGTAGACAGTTTATTTATTAAGTAGACAACAATGTGGAAATAATCCCACCAAAAAGACAAGGAAGAACATTGTGAGCTAAAAGGAAAAGACTTATCTCTGCGACGTGTCGATGTTTGCGCTTCAGCATGACCATTTTGTTCAAGGAGTGTGGACACCAATGACAGAATTGTATCCCAAATTCCTCGAAAATGGAAGTGAGCTGAATAATTTTAAGTTTTTCGGCCTGGAAAATTTTTAGCTAGGAGTTTGAATTTAAGAAAATTTTGCTACATCTGAGCATAAGAGAAAAATCCATGTATATATGTTGATTTCATGAATGAAGTGTACATAATTGAACTGTATGGGAGCTTGTCCCCACATGTCAGTGTGGACAATTTCAAATGGTGTTTTCGCATAATTCGAAGAATATTGAAAATTAAGTTTTTTTTTCCATATTCACACATAAAGAACAAAGGATAAATTTAGGTAATAAAGAATTAGAATGATTATTCATTCTAATAACTTTGCTCAACACTGATATTGAAGGGTGGGCTAAATGGCTATGAAGAGTGTTATGGGGATTTTTAGGGTATGGGTCAGAGAACTTCCCAGGCCCCTTTGCACCCCTACGAGCCCACAGTGGACAAGGCCCATCAGTCACGGACAGGCAAAGCCCAACCGATCAGGCAGGGCCAAAGCCAAGCCCAAGCACAGCGTGAGCACAGATGGATGAATAAAGTCAGCCCCATTGGGCTGTAGTTCTTGGCTCAGTACTTGCCTTGCCTCTAAGTCCAAGTGTCACGATCCTAGCGTATGAGGGTTCTTAACCCTAACATCCAAGCCATCGGAAACGGGTATTTAAGGTAAGGTTAGGTGAGTGGGAAGGGGATCATTTTTTTTGGGATTAGAACCCTAAACACTCCCTAACAACCATAAACCAGTTGCCATCACTCCTCTGACAAGTTTCTAAAGGGCCCCCCTTGTGCAGAACTAGAGGTAGGCTGCACAGTGGGGATACCTGAAGGGAACCTGAAGAAGGTTTATTGGAATAGCCTGCAACTGACTTTGGCATTGGAGTGGGAATGCCGGTGACACCACCGGCCCCCTCTAACGTCGTTGTTCTATCTTACAGGAATCAGGAAAGAGATTCGAGATCCTACCAAGAAAGTACCGTGTGACACCAAACTCCTAGGGTAATGAAAATCAGGTAACAACAATGGCACTGTCTGTGGGAATTGAAGAAAAATATCAAAGTTGTGCCAAGATCTAGAAATCACACATGACCATAATCACCGGCGAAAGGATCATCTAGAAAAGTCATGACTCCAAGGGAAGAAGTTTGGCGGCAAAACTAGTATTGCGACTAGGATAAGGAGTGCGATATGGAGGATCAACCAGAAGCAGAGCTGGAGAATAGTGGCGCCGAGCCATCGAACAGGCAAGCCAGGGACAAGCAGCTCATGAGGACAAATACTATTCCTCATCGGAAAGCCACTGTTTCCAGGGAGCCAACAACTTTGTTGTTGCATTTACCCCCCCCCCCCAAGAGGCATAGTGATAGGAGGGTAGCCCTGTGGTATGAGAGAACTTGCATGTCTGATGTGGAGAACCACTTGGAATAGTTGATAGGACAAACGGCACAGAATCAAAACAACCAGCAAGTACAACACTCCCACACGCAAGAGCCAAGCACCTATGGATTCTCCACGTCCCCAAGCACGATCACAGGAGCACATAGAAAGAGGAGCACCAAGAAACGATGGCAGAGGCAGATGAAGGAATGAACCGAGGCATGAGCGTTCAAGGCCACTTGATGAAGATGTTAGAAAGGATGTCAAAAGCTCCCCGTATCTCCCGCGGGAAGGGCAGGGAAGTTCGAGGCACATATCAATCAGTGACGCCTTCTCCTTGTCCCATAAAGGCCTGAATTTGTACAATTTGAGAGAATCCATGGATGCCAGGAGGAAGGCACGTGATGAGAATGATAGGGCCAGAGTCCAAGAAGAGATGAGACCTGAACACCACACGCGATGGAACCTAGATGAAGAAAGGCTCGCATTAGGGCCGAGGAACGAAGGCGGTTCGAAAATGAAATCAAAAGGGATGTAGCAGAGGACGAGAGGCGAAGGCTCGTCACTCCGAGAGACCTCTACGTCGAGGCAGGAGCTCAGGTTCAAGGGGGAAACCTCATTCTTCCCTACCTAGGCATGTGCCTTTTAATGCAACAAGGACCCAGTCCACCTCACCATTCACCTTGGGGATAAGGCAAGCAACGCTCCCACCTAAGTTCAAGATTCCCCATGTGGAATGTTATGAAGGGCAGATTGAACCTGGAGAACACTTGGGGGCTTACCGGGTTTGGATGGAGTTTGAGGGAGCTGGGGATGCAATCATGTGCAGGGCTTTCCCATTAATCTTCGAAGGAATGGCTAGAACATGGTTTACCAGTTTGAAGCCAGGGACTATTGGCTCTTTCAGCCAACTGAAGAATGCCTTTGCTGCCCAGTTCCTGGGGGCTCGACTAGTAAAAAAAGCCACCTACTCACCTGTCTTCGATTGTTAGAGGAAAGGCGTTCTTTCAGAGATTTACAGAAGCTATGATGCAAGTCGAAGGGAGAAACGATGATCGGGCCATGCAAGATGGCTTGAGAGATGAAGATTTCATCCATTCAATAGTGAGAAATCCTCCTCGGACTTTCCCTGATATGCTGGTGGAGGCCCACAAGCATATTTCAATAGAAGAGATCATTGAATCACGAAGGAGGTCAAGGCAGGAACACGAGGGTCAAAATGACCTGTGAAGGAACCAAAGGAATGGAGCTGTGAACAACAAAAGGAGTAATGATGAAAGAAATCAGGGACCTCGATCCCCAGAGACAGACCAGGCAGGTTCACACCACTCAACATGATGCGTGAGAAGGTATTGATGAAAATTGAAGGAAGCAACATGTTGAAAAAACCCTTCTCGATCAAGACTCCACTTCGGTTTCAGAACAGGAAGAGATATTATAGATACTATAGAGACTACGATCACAACACTAACGGGTGTATGGAATTAAAGGAAGAAATAGAAGCTCTTATTCAGATGGGACACCTGCAGCAGTTTGTAGCAAGAGCCACTAATCAGGCAGGGTCTTTGAGACAGGAACAAATTGGAGTGGAGGATACATATGTAATACTGTTCCAACCAGGAGAGATTAATGGAAGTGTGCAAACTATTGTAGGAGGACCAAGCATGGGGGGGAGTTCCAACAGGGCAAGGAAAGCATATGCGATTGACGCTAGAGGCATGCAGGAACAGTTTGAAGTGATTTTGGCAACCAGGCAGCCCAAAGCATTGCGGAGGGACCATTTCCTGTTAACTTTTGATGATAGAGAAGCCGTAAATATTCACCACGCCCATGATGATGCAATAGTGATAGCGGGGTAGGTGGCTAACCACATGATATTTTGCATATTAATAAACACAGAAAGTTTCGTTGATATCTTGTATGCCCCAACCTATGACGCGATGGGGCTAAAAAAGAGAGGCACTCAAACCTGTAAACACTCCACTCTCGGGTTTCATAGGTGAATCGATGTTTCCAAAAGGGTCCATTGAACTCTTTATCACAGTAGGGAATGCCGCTGACCGATCCACGGTGATGACCAATTTCTTGGTAATGAAGACCCCTTCAGTATACAACGCCATAATTGGAATACCAACCCTGAACGCGTTGAAGATAGCAACCTCAACCTATCACTTGTTAATGAAGTTTCCTACTCCAGGGGGAGGAATCGGATGAATTCGAGGAGACCAACACAAATTGAGAAAATGTTACGCAACATCCCTGCGTGACAAAAACATTCACATGAAATCACTGGCCATTTTCCCGGGCCCCAGGCAGGAAAATCCTGGTCTGCAGCGCCAGAGGCTCAACCACTTGATGTGCCTGACGACCTCCGGGCAACAATGCCTTGAGCAAATAAGGAACAAACCTCGAAATAAGAAGTCCAAGAAGAAAAAGTATTCCTCCGAGCTGAAATGCTCTGAGCGATCAAGGAGCAGTTCCTCCCTCAATGAGCCCCAAAGTGAAAAATTTTCCTCAGAGCATAAATGCTTCGAGCCTGCTAGGAAAAAACCTTTGTGCGTGCCCTGTTCTTACAACATATGAACCTCCGAGTGCAAGCACTCTGAGCCGACGATTACTAAAAAATCTGGAGTAATGGAAATCATGTTGGAAAAAGACCAGCCTGACACTAAGCTGGATAGCAGAGAGGACAAGTGGAAGGAAACAATAAAAGGAGAAGTGGTGGAAAACCTGCTAGAAGTACAACTAGACATGGGCAACCCTGCCAGAACAACCAAAATTGGAAGCCTGATTTCAGGCGAGTTCAAAAAAGCGTCGATTGAATTCTTAAGAGAAAATTCAGATGTTTTTTCATGGTCCCATGACAACATGCCGGGTATTGATCCCGAGATCACAGTTCACAGATTGAATGTCGACCCTGACTTCTGCCTAGTCAGGTAGAAAAGAGGGAGCTTCAACCCTGAACGTTACGAAATAATTAGGATAGAGGTGCTCTATCCTGATTGGTTGGAAAATGTGGTTATCGTCAAGAAGAGTAACGGTAAATGGAGGGTCTGCGTAGACTTTACAGACCTCAACAAGGCCTGTCCAAAAGACAGCTTCCCCATGCCTCGGATGGATCAACTGGTGGACTCCACGACAAGTAATGAATTGTATAGCTTCTGTGATATATTTTCAAGGTACAATCAGATCAAGATGCACCCGCAGGACCAAGAAAAAACTTCGTTCATAACAGACAGAGAGCTTTACTGCTAAAAGGTAATGTCGTTTGGGCTCAAGAACGTGGTGGCTACTTACCAGAGGCTAGTTAACAAAATGTTTGCCCAGCAGATAGGAAAAACCATGGAAGTGTATGTGGATGACATGTTGGTTAAGAGAGTTAAAGCCTCAAAACACCTGATTAACCTAGATCAGATGTTCTCCATCCTCAGAAAGCATAAGATGATGTTAAACCTAGCCAAGTACGTCTTCGAGGTATCTTCTGGGAAATTCCTGGGTTTCATGGTAAATCAGAGGGGAATTGAAGCTAACCTAGACAAAATCAGGGCCATCTTAGAAATGGACTCTCTAGCAAAAATCAAGGATGTCCAGAGACTGACTGGAAGGATAACGGCCCTCAATTGATTTATGTCCAAAGCGAGTGACAAGTGCCTGCCATTTTTCAAGATTCTAAAGGGACCCAAGAGCTTTGCATGGACAGAAGAATGCGAGGAGGCATTTACTCAACTCAAACAATACCTGGGCTCAGCACCGTTGCTGTCCAAGCTGATATTAGGGGAGACAATCTTCTTGTACCTGGCAGTTTTAGATACAGCAGTCAACTCCTCCCACATCCACGAGGAAGCTTCGATTCAGTACTCAGTTTATTATGTCAGCAAGGCTATGGTGTCAGCTAAGACGAGGTATCCAACCATAGAAAAGCTTGCTCTGGCTTTGGTGGTATCATCCCGGAAACTCAAACCTTATATCCAGGCACATGCCATCACTATCCCAACTAGTTACTCGTTGAGGCAGGTACTTCAATAGCTAGAAATCTCAGGAAGGTTAATCAAATGGTCCATAGAGTTGGGGCAATTTCTGATTTCTTACATCCCTAGGACAGCAGTAAAGGCCTAGGCAGTTGCTGACTTCATCGCTAAATTCACTAAGTTGAAAGGATCGGAGGACCAACCCTGGATGTCGAAGAAGAAATGGAACATATGGACCAGACTACATTCTGGACTTTGCATATGGACGGCTCATCGAGCGAGCACGGAGGCGGGGCTGGATTCATACTTACAACACCAGGACATGATTATGCTAAACTCGAGTATGCAATCTGCCTCAAGTTTAACGCAACAAATAATGAATCTAAGTATGAAGCTTTGATTGCAGGCTTGAGAATGGCAGGATCGGTGAAAGCCAAAAGGCTACAAGTTTACAATGATTCACAGTTAGTAGTCATGCAGGTAAATTTGGAGTACCAGGCAAGGGAAAGTAGCATGATATCATACCTAGCCAAGGTAAAGAATTTGCTTAAAAAAATTTAAAGAATATCGAATCACTCAGGTACCAAGAGAGGAGAATACAGATGCAGATTTACTTGCAAGGCTTGCCTCGGCGTCAGACTCAAAGCTCACACAATAAGTACCTTTTGAAATACTTAAAGAACCAAGTTACAAGGAAGGGGGGAGGCAGTTAACCAAGTGGATGACAAATCTGAGTGGATGGATCCAATAGCCAAATACCTGACAGAAGGAATCCTACCTGAAGATAAGCTGGAGGCTCGACGCTTGAAATACAAAGCCCCTTATAATACCTTGATAGACGGAGTATTGTACAAGAGAGGCTTCTCACTCCCCTACCTGAAGTGTTTAGGTGCAGCCGAAGCCAATTATATCCTCAGAGAAATACATGAGGGGATTTGCGGTAATCACTCATGTGACCAATCGCTTGCTAACAAAGTAATCCGTCAAGGGTATTATTGGCCCACAATGAAAGAGGATGCACAAATTCATGCACAAAAATGCAATTCCTGCCAGAGGTTTGCCAATGTGCCTAGAAAGTCCCTTGAACAGCTCACTTCAATCACAAGCCCCTAGCCCTTTACCCAGTGGGGAGTCAACCTCATTGGCCCCTTGCTGATTGATAGAAGCTAGGCAAAGTATGCTATAGTTGCGATTGATTATTTCACCAACTGGGAAGAAGCTGAGCCATTATCCACGATAACTGAGGCCAAAACCTCAAATTTCATATGGAGGTCTATTGTGTGTAGATTTGGAATACCACATACCATTGTAATAGAAAAAGGCAGGCAATTCGATAACCGGAACTACAAAGAGATATGATCGAATCTAGGAATCAAGGTAGCATTTTCGGCCCCATTTCGTCCGCAAGCAAATAGACAAGTTGAGGCTGTCAACAAAGTAATCAAGAACAACCTGAAAGCTAAACTAGATGATTATTTCACCAACTGGGAAGAAGCTGAGCCATTATCCACGATAACTGAGGCCAAAATCTCAAATTTCATATGGAGGTCCATTGTGTGTAGATTTGGAATACCACATACCATTGTAATGGACAACGGTAGGCAGTTTGATAACCAGAACTACAAAGAGATATGATCGAATCTAGGAATCAAGGTAGCATTTTCGGCCCCATTCCATTCACAAACGAATGGACAAGTTAAGGCTGTCAACAAAGTAATCAAGAACAACCTGAAAGCTCAACTAGATGGGCATAAAGGGAACTGGGTGGACGAACGCCCAAAATTTTTATGGGCATACCGAACCACACCTAGGATTGGAACTAGAGAAACCTCTTTCTCTCTAGCATTCAAGACTGATTCGGTGATACCTGTGGAGATTAGAGAGCCAAGCCCTAGAGTTAGGTACTTTAATATTGACAAAAATGATGAGCAGATGCGGTTGAGCCTTGATTTGATTGAAGAAATGAGGAATATGGCACAAATTAGGGCAGCGGCCCACAAACAGAGATCGGCAAGGTACTACAACTCCAGAGTAAAGCATAGATGCTTCAGGCAGGGAGACCTGGTCTTGAGGAAGATGATGCTCAGCACTAAGGAGCATGGGTTAGGAACTCTAGGATCTACCTGGGAAGGCCCATACAAAGTAATTGAAGTATTACACTCAGAGACGTACAAGCTTGAGGAACTGGATGGAAAGAGACTGACCCACCCATTGAATGCAGAGCATTTAAAGATTTACTACCAATAGACCAATGTAACGACGTAAAGCATTTGTAAAACACTTTTATTTTTCAATAAAGCAAATGTTCATTCAGAAAAAAAAATGCCTCGCCACTCAAAACCATTGGAGCCCATTGTTATTTGCTCAAAGGGCTTGACTTGAATTCCAGCCGATAACTGAGGTCAGGCCCAAGTTCTGCCTGAACTAAAGCCTATTGTTATTTGCTCAAAGGGCCTGACTCGAATTCCAGCCGATAGCTGTGGTCAGGCCCAAGTTCTTCCTGAACTAGAGCCTATTGTTATTTGCTCAAAGAGCCTGACTCAAATTCTAGTCAATAGCTGAGGTTAGGTCCAGGTTCTCTTGCGAGTCCAACCCAAAACAACAGAAAATTCTCACCTGTCCTGAAATGAAAGAACATGTCAGAGTTTGGAAGGGATAGCAGTGGGAAAAAAATCATCATCAAAACTATGAGAAAGCAAATCCACATATATAAATTGTCTTACACAACAAATAGTTGGAAGAAAAACAAAAACGAATCGTCCATATAAAATGGGAAAATGAAAGAAAGCAATATTTGGAGAAAATGTCCCCCCATGAAAAGCCTAGTTAAGGGAGACACCGAAAGCAGAAGCAGGAACGCCAGAATCGGCCTCCTCAATAGATGCTAGGGTCGAAGAACTAGAGGTTCGAAGGCTTTGACCAGAGGCATGAACCTCTGGATTCTCAGGTACCAGGCCACCAAAAGCAGAAACTGCATGAACAGGGGACTGGGACCCAGGCACGGGATCAGAGGGGCAGGCAGGTCGTGAGGCGAAGTAGGTACAAGCCCCAGAGACTTCTCCAGCACGGAGAGGTCCATGCCAGGAAAGCAGACTCGGGCCTCTTAATTGCAGCGTCCACCCCCGCATCAAATTGCTCATCTGCCTATGTCACCAGGCTAGAGTAAGCTGATGATGTTGCCACAACTTTGTCCTGCTCAAGTTTGACTCTGTCCTGCTCGAGCTTGACCTTATCCAGGGCCTTTCTAAGTTGAACCTCAAGATCTTGGTGAGCACGACCCCGGGTCTTTAGCTCTTCGCTTTCTTTTGAAGCTCCCTCTCCTTCCCGGACAGGATGTGCTCGAGCTCAGATGTGCATTTTTTGGCCCCTTCCAATTCCTTTTTCACGTCCTTGAGGCGGGACAAAGACACATCGGCTGCCTGAAGTTCGATCTCCACCAGTTCCTGAATCTTGAAAATCAACTAGAAAGCTTGCAGGAAAGCAACATCTGTCAGGGCTTAGCGTGACATAAAAAAGAGGGAATACTTAGATGACAACTCACGGAAGCTAGCTGGCGCGATGCCTCCTCAGCCAAGGAGGAAATGGGACTGTTACTACACCGATTGTCTTCCAGGGGAGGAACCTCTCGATGAAGAATAGCCAGCAAGCCAACCAAGTAAGAAGAGAGGCATGCCACTTCGTCCTCTGCCACCCCCATGGCGGGCTCTTTACCCTTTGACATGAGAATGACTCTTTTTCCTTTAGAAGATAGCTCATCCCCGGAACGAGATTGCGATGTTGAGGCATGTTCCTTCCCCTTTGAGGAAGAAGGCTTCGAGACAGAAGCTGAACCACGGGGGGTGGAGCTATGTGTCAACTTCGCTGACATCAGGACCTCATTAATGTCAGTTAGCTCTCTTGGCAAACGCCTAGGTAGGTCCTTCCGAGAACCACTCCTTCCTAACTAACCACTCATAGCTGCAAGAAACTAGGAAACGCTAATAAAAAACATCACAAGACAAAATATATGTAAACATGAGGACCATCATGAGATGCAACCATGTGATCGTCCCTAACTCATACCCGAGGATAATCTTTTCCAGGACATAATGGACTTGCAGTCTCTCTCAGCGAGACTAAAATCCAAGATTACATCCACCATGGAACTACTGGCTTCACCAAGGAGTGGGGGGGATGAACTCTACCTGTGATTCTGACCCCCAAACCACCGAGGCACAGTAGCCTCAGCCCTAGTTCCCTAGGATCTAGACTCCTAGCAGCCACCAACGAAGAACTAGTCCTTCTGCCACCCAGTGATTTCAGGCAGGAATTGGATGAATTTCCTCCGTCGAGGATAGACGTAGTACAAAGCAGCCTGCCTGAAAACTAATTTAATCTTGAAGAGAGCCTGGATTTCAGAAGGGGTAGGATCTGACTAAAAATGCTCCATCCACAGCACGTAGCAGCAGAACATAGACCTCTAGATGTTGGATCCTAACTGGAAGGGGGCAAGGTTGATTTCCTTGAGGAGCTTTCGGACAAAAAGGGCTAGAGGCAGTCTAAACCCGCAATCGAAGAACCAACTGCTCAAAGCTATCTCCCTAGGGGGAGGGGAACTGGCAAATTCTCCTTCATTGGGAAGCCTAGCAGTCACGCCTTCAGGTAGGGGAAAACTTTCCAGTAAACCAGCCAGGCTCGATTCTGTCAGGTCGGACCTGACAAAATCACAGTCCTGATATTCGTCTCTAGGCCCAGCTGGCTCCCTCGTAGCTCTAGTGGCCTTAGTGACCCTTGTGGCCCTAATGGAAAAACCAGGAGGAGGAACTGAGGACCCTAAAGAACCCATTGAATTAATAGCCTTTGAAGGCTCGGCTACTTTCGGCTCAGCTCCCTCTGAGTCAGAAATCTCCACAATCCCATGGTCAAACCTTGTTAGGGAGAATACATTGGGATTTTTTGCGGACAAAAGGCATGGGCCTAAACTCTTGAATGGGTCTAGGCTTAGGATCGTCTATGGAGTGGAAACTAATAGGGATGGCAAGCAATCGTAGCAATGGCTCGTTGCTACAACTGGTGAAAGTATCTGACATCTGAAGAAAATAAAAAGGACTGTCAGGCGAGTAGGAAAGTCCCTATCTTATGAACAACCCAGACACCTAACCACTTGGCTACAGAAGACTAAGACAAAAAGACCCAACAACGTAGGGTCGACACGAAAAGAATAAAAAAGGTCTCCAAAACTTGAATAGCTACAACTTCTAGGTAGATAAGGAACAACCTAAGGAGGATCCTATGTCGGCAAGTATCATCAAGGAAAAATCGTACAGATGAATAAAAAATTATATATAGTCATGTGCAGCACACAATTAGCCATCAAATAAGAGATGTAAAGAAAAAAGTCTCCTCATAGCGGAAATCTTCATCACAGTGAGTCTCTGATCAGTTAGGCCATGAAAGGATAATAGGGAGATTAGAACATGTTTAGAACCAAGGAAAATGTAAGAAAGAAAGAGGAAAGAAAAGGGAACAAATGCAAACCCTTACCTGAGAAACACTGGACTGAGGACTGAAGCAGGGATGAACGAAAATTGATAAAAGGCACCCAGAAAACCCTCTGAGGAACGGTGATGATCGGTGTACAGGAATTCAAAAATTCAGATTAAGAACGCGAAAAAGAGGGAAAATAGAGACTTTGAAACCAAGTTAGGAAATGGGAAGGAGCTATCCACCCAAGTTTCAGTGCAGAAGGAAAACTGGGAGACAAGGTGGTAAGGCGCACATCCACTCTCTCTCTCCCACGTCATCAATCATGGGAAACGCATAAAGCGCCTAACATTGTACACCACGTTGGTGCGCCCCAGCTGTTGGATCAAAATAAAAGGAAAGGATGGATCAAGCAATTAGTGACAGCAGATTATTTGAAATTAAAAAGTCGCTACCCAGGCGATGCACAAGCGGAAAATGAAATTCCTAATAGAGAAATCAAAGGGCCTAGGCAGGTTTCCTATCCCACAAGAGCGAAGACCACCCCAATTGAAAATTGGGTGAGTCTTGGGGGCTAATGTTATGGGGATTTTTAGGGTATGGGTCAAAGAACCTCCCAGGCCCCTTTGCACCCCTATGAGCCCACAGTGGACGAGGCCCATCAGTCACGAACAGGCAGAGCCCAGCCCGTCAAGCAAGGCCAAAGGCATGCCTAGGCACGGCGTGAGTACAGATGGATGAATAAAGTTAGCCCCATTGGGCTGTAGTTCTTGGTTCAGTACTTGCCTTGCCTCTAAGTCCATGTGTCACGATCCCAGCGTATGAGGGTTCTTAACACTAATATCCAAGCCATCGAATAATGGTAAATAAGGTAAGGTTAGGTGAGTGGGAAATGGATCATTTTTTTTTTTTGGGATTAGAACCCTAAACACTCCCTAACAACCCTAAACCAGTCACCATCACTCCTTTGACAGGTTTTTGGAGCTCCCCCTTTGTGCGGAACTAAAAAAGGTTTCTTGGAATAGCCCGCGACTGACTTTGGCATTGGAGTGGGAATGTCGGTGACACCACCAGCCCCCTTTAACGCCGTTGTTCTATCTTGCAGGAGTCAGGGAAGAGATCCAAGATCCTACCAGGAAAGTACCTTGTGACACCAAACTCCTAAGGTGACGAAAATCAGACAACAACAAAGAGTATTTACATTAACTTTGCACTTCGGCAGTCTAACATAACTAAAGTTAGAGGAATTTATAGAATCTAGTGATTGATATCTATCATGATGCTTATTGGGCTTCAACGTGGCATAATTATAAAGCAATGACTTGGATACTGAACTAGTGAGATTATCAGTTGATAAAGTCCCCTATGGAGTCTCCTTTCCAGCAAATGACAATATCCACCCCGAGAATCTCTCCAAGATTCCTAGTGTGATCCCGTTTAGAAAAATTCTGTCAAAAAATTCTACAGAAAATCCAGCGAAACCTAACCTACCCTAAAAATAAAACAACCCCAAAATAACAACCGTACAAGAAACCAACAGTACATATTTCCCACAACACGGTAGCAAGGTTTAACATTAACAACCAATAAAAGAAACGATCTCAGACCCAATTAACTTTTATATGGCACCTCAACTCCGCCTTACTTCTTTAAACCACATATTTCAACTCTTCATAGTAAAATTCAATATTCAATATAAATAAGCAATTGATATTTATCTATACAAATTTACAAATCCAAAAGAAAAATGATGCATTAATAATATTCAGTACATGAAAAGAAACACAACCATTGATAAATAATATTTTATGTAGCTGCACTTTTTTTAATATTCTGAGTTGCCTACATACCATTTTAACATTTTTTTTTTTAAAAGGGATCAAGCTAGTTATAGTTTTGCTTATTAACTTTTTACTCAAATCATTTGCTACTACAAAACAATTTGACAGTAATTTAAAATATAATATTTTCCTTAAAAATCATTTATAGTATAGCAATAGGTAAAATTGTAATTTTATAGTATAGAAAGCAAACCAATAACTCCGTTAAATCCTCAATGTCAGATATGGATTTCATTTTTGTTAAATAAAAAAAAACTATTGAAAACCTTTAAGCTCGTAATTTTATTCACCTTTAAATAACATAGAAATTATTGATCCTTACATGATCAAATAATCATATTTTAAAATCAACATTTCAAATTCTCATAAAAACCTTAAATACTGTCTCAATTAAAAATCATTTAAAACCAGAAAAGCTATATCACACCACATAATGATTACATCAATTGATTGATCCTTAGCTCATTCCAACATTCTAGCATTTGGAATTGTTGAGGCAAGATCCTCATCGTCTCAAACTAGTCAGGTAACCAACACCCTCTCTCAAAGTTTGTGAACTAGCTCTACATATCTCTCTAGTCACGTAACCACCCCTTATCAAGATTTTTGAACTAGCATATGTCTATATCTTACTGTGTACTAAGCATCCATATCTAGTCATGTAACCTACATCTCTTGTCAAGGTTCGTGAACTAGCAAGAGGTTTTCATACCAATTATTAAACAGTCATCAATGGAATAAAATCATAAAACTCCACATCATAAATAAAAATCCACTTCGTCAATACATTTGTCAAACCATTTTAAAACTCACATAATTCAATCACATGCCAAAAGTTAAATCTAAGCTAAATAATATAAGCTTAACAACATATATCTTTATATAGAGAGAGAGAGAGAGAGAGAGTAATGCTACTATCAGGACATCCTGATTGTCACTAAAAATCTACTTTAGTGACAAAAACGAAAGCTCTCATCACTAAATTAACTTATTCAGCGACGACTGCTTCAGATTTGTCACTAAAACAAATATTTAGTGACAATCCTGATAAAATTTAATCAGGATGTCCTGCTAGTAGCATCTCTCTGTATATATTAAAAATCTATAAGCATAATAAATAAAATTATAACAAAACAATTCAAGTTCATTTATTTAAATATTATTAGGCCTTAAACTATACTTAGAAAATAGTTTCACTCACGATTTTAAACCTCACAATACCCCCAAAGAAGATTTCAACCACTGTTTCATTTCTCAATGCAAATCTACTATACCCAACACACAATAGTATTCAAAATAAATTGAAATTCAAGTTTCAAACAACTAAATATCTATTAAATTAAACTACAAACCACAATCTCTTCACCAGTTATCCAAAATTCATAGAAATAACACTCTCAACCAATTTTAATGCTCCACAATTATAGTTTTTCAAATACTCGTAATTTTATGGAATTTATTGAGGATTTATTTCTATCTGTGCAAAACACACAGTTTCATTAAAAGATAGAATGAGTTGAACGAGCAAAACGCATGGCTTCGTTCAGTTTTGTTTATGCTTGTACAAAATGCACAGCTGTATTAAAAGAAAGAAAAGGAAATGTGAGGTGGCTGTCTTTCTGTTTAACAATAGAATCAGTTTAGGAGGAAAGCTATTAATGCTAATTAGATTGTTAAAGGTAGTTAAGTTTCTGTCGCTATAAAAAGCAATTGTTGTAATCAGAAGTATTAATCTTCATTGAATCAGAATTTCATCAATACAAAGAAGCGTTGTCTTCTTCTTTTCTCTGTGCTTTTTGTTTCGTATTAGGGTTCATTGTTTTCTTACATGGTATCAGAGCAAGAACGGTCCTGCAAAATGGTTGAATTTGAGAATTTGTTCGTGCAAGAAGGAAGTATGATGGATCAGTTCAAAAAATATCTTGTTGTTTAATCACCATTTCCAAACAACATTATCCAGCTTGATGATATGAATTATCTGGTATGGAGAACTCAAATACTGCCAATTCTCTGAGGGCATCAACTGGACATAATTGTTGGTGCTGAACCAGAATTTATGAAGTCAATTGCTGAAGGATTTGTTGAAATTTCTGAGTCGATGATGGACAAATACACAAAAGAACAGAAAATATGGATCTTGCAAGATCAATTACTCCAAGGGTGGCTTATTTCTGTAATTTGTTCATCTGTTAACAGTCAGCTTGTTGGTATAAAAACCTCCAGAAAAATCTGGCGTGATCTTGAAATAATGTTTGCACTGCAATCTGAAATGAGTATTATACATCTTCGACTTCTGCTACAACAAACAAAACAAGGATCTCTCACAATTGCTGATTATTGTGTCAAAATGAAAGCTGTTGCTGATAGAATCTTAGATGGTGGAGGACATATCTCTCACAATAGCTTGTTGTCTACATTATGGGAGGTCCTAGGAGATGAGTATGAAAATCTTGCTCAAACTCTTACCACAAGAGCAACTTTACCTGGACTTCAAGAGGTAAAATCTTATTTGTGTCATTTTGAGACAAAACTACAAAATAAAAGTACTACTTTAGCTTTTGATTTTGACAAATCTTCTGCAAACAATGCTACAAATCATGCTATTGTAAATACTAGAGCAGTTAATCTTGATATGTCACATGTTAACATGCCTCAAGTTATGCAACCTGTTATGAGTCCTGGAAATATTGTAGCACCATCTAATTTCTCTTATCATATTGGAAATGCTGGTTTTGCCACACCTATGGGAAACTCTAGTTTTAATAACTTTGGATTCAATTCTGGACCTTATAATGATGTAAGAAATGGTGGAAGAAGCAGAGGTAGATTTAATGGAGGACCTCAATATAGAGGCTATTCTAATTTCTCCAAACCTCAATGTCAGATTTGTAGTAAATTTGGTCACACAGCAAACATATGTTATTATTTCAATGGTAATTTTCCTTCTGCTCATATGGGAAATCAAGCTCCTCAAGGTTCTATTAGAAATCAAATTTACAACAGTGGGAATGCCATCTTCAAATGCGTTTATGGCAGCTAATTCAGCAGCCAATGTAGCTTCCTCGTTCACAGTTAATGACCCAAATTGGTACTTAGGCAGTGGGGCTACCAATCATGTAACCTCATCTGCTGATGATTTGATTTCTCAATCAGATTACAGTGGTAACAACAAGCTTGTTGTAGACAGTGGTTAAGGCTTGGAAATTACAAACATTGGTAACTTCTTCATTATTCTTCTGCATGTAATTTAAAACATAAAGATGTTTTAGTAATTCCTCAAATTGCCAAAAATCTAATAAGTATATCAAAGCTCACTTTGGATAATGGGATTGTTGCTGAATTTAATTCAAATTGTTGTGCCTTAAAGGATAAGCAAACAGGAAGAGTGATACTTAAAGGTGAATTGAGGAATGGACTATATCAGCTTATCATTCCAACATCTCAATGGTCAAAACCAGATCACAAAGCTCATGTGTCAACTATTTGTTTCACTGCTAAACCAGGAATCCACATATTCAACAAAGTGGTACTATCTTGTGTGCTTAGTTCAGAAGAAACACCTTGTTTTGGTATTACAGCATATAAAATAGAAGATTCTACTTCATTTTATCAATGTGATGTAAATAAAGTTCATCAACGTCTAGGACATGTATCTATTTTAGTTTTAAAAAGTGTGCTTACTGATTGTAACAATCTGAAATTGATCAATAAAGACTTGAAATTTTGTGAAGCTTGTCAATTTGGGAAAAGTCATCAGTGTACCTTTCCTATCTCTCAAAGTCAAACCATGGATTTATTTGAAATAGTACACACTAATGTGTGGGGGCCAGCCCCTGTAATATCTAGGGAAGGATTCAAATACTACATTCACTTCATAGATGACTTTACCAGATTTACATGGATCTATCCCCTCGGAACCAAATCTGAAGCCTTTAACACTTTTCTGCTTTTTCAAAATCAAGTAGAAAGGAAATTCAACAAGAAAATCAAATGCATTCAGTCAGATTAAGGAGGTGAGTATAGAAGCTTTAATTCCTATTTACAGCAGTGTGGAATTTCAGACATCCATGTCCCCATACTCATCAACAAAATGGGAAAGCTGAAAGAAAACACAGACATATAGTTGAAATGGGTCTATGTCTATTGGCTTAGGCTCATATGCCTCTAAAGTTTTGGTGGGAAGGATTCAGTACTGCTGTTTATGTTATAAAAAGGTTACCAACTACTGTGTTGCAATATCAAAGCCCTTTTGAGAAGCTCTTTACACAAAAATTAGATTATAACTCTCTTCGAGTGTTTGGATGTGCATGTTATCCATTCTTGAGACTTTATTCAACAAAGAAGTTCAATTTTCATACTGATCTATGTGCTTTTATTGGTTACAGTGGAGCTCACAAAGGCTACAAGTGCTTACACTCTTCAGGCAGGTTATACATTTCAAGGAGTGTAGTCTTCAAAGAGCTTCAGTTTCCATTTCAACTACCAAAGTTCAGTGATAAAAAAGAAATGTCAGTAACTGAATCAGCTAAAACTTCAACAGGAACTCCAAATACTTCATTTGATCACTCAACAACACCTCTGTGGCTTATCAAATCTATCAACTCAACTTCATAACTTCCAATGTAACACCACACTCTCTATTCAACCAATATTGTTTCCAATTTAGCCACCGCACTTCAAACGGTATGGAGTTTTTGGTCAGACTTCCAAGGGGGTCACCCATTCCAGGAATGCTCTCACTGGAGCACGCTTAACTCCAAAGTTCTTTCCAACCCTGAAGCCAAACGCTCTGAAAAAGCCTTAGTTATTAAAAGAGTGCTCACTTTACATTTGAACCATTATTGTTTAACACCCTTCCACACCCGGGCGATGTGGGATTGGACACCAATCTCTGCCAGTAGGGTAGCCTGCTAGTGCTCTGCACCCGACCACACTTACCCTGGCTCTGCCAGTAAGGTAGCCTGTCAGTGCCCCGTACCCGCCCACATTTACCCTTGCTCCAGATCCTGGTCGTCACATCCAAATTCATCAAGAATAATAGAAAGTCCTATTCAGTCTGGTTCTCATCAGTCAAATACATCAAGTCCATGGGATCAGAGAAATCTTGATTCAGCTACATCAACTAGTACCTCAATATCAGAAAACACAACAGTCCCGCACAGTTTTACTCAAGCATCACCTTATCATTTGATGCTTGACAATGACATTGATCCTAATACTGTGACTGAACAATTATCAAAGGGTATTGACATCTACATTGATCTTCCTTCAGTGAATTCAAAAACCGATACTAACACTCATTCTATGACCACCAAATCAAAGAATGGAATCACTAAGCCAAAAGCATTGATAGGTATCAGTCAAATGGAGCCTACAACTGTCAAACAAGCATTGAGCAATCCGTGGAAAGAAGTTATGGATCAAGAATATGATGCTATTGAATAATCATACATGGAGTTTGGTTCCAAAGTTACACAATATGAATATAGTTGGTAACAAATGGGTTTTTAGAACCAAGCATAAGTAAGATGGGACTATTCACAAATTCAAGGCTCGGCTAGTAGCCAAAGGATTTCATCAAAAATCAGGTTTTGATTTTTATGAAACTCACAGTCTAGTTATCAAGCCTACAACTATACGTTTAGTTTTAACAATTGCTGTAACAATGAATTGGTGTGTGAAACAAGTTGATTTCAATAATGCATTTTTAAATGGGGGTCTTCATGAAGCAGTTTACATGAATCAGCCGGAGGGCTATGTTGATAGTACAAATCCCCTATATGTCTGTCAATTGCACAAAGCCCTTGTATGGAATAAAACAAGCTCCAAGAGCTTGGTTTGAAAACTGAAATATGCTTTGCTGGAAAAGGGATTCACAAATGCAGTGTCAGATACTTCACTTTTTATCTTAAGAACATCAGAAGTACATATGTTACTCCTTGTCTATGCTAATGATGTGGTGATAATAGGTTCAAGTGAAAACATATTACATCTTTGATCAGAGATTTGAATTCAATATTCTCTTTAAAAGATCTAGGAGATTTAAGTTTCTTTCTTGGATTGGAAGTCACAAGAAACTTCAACAGTCTATATCTTACACAAGTCAAATACACTCAATACCTGTTGATCAAAACAAAGCTTGATACTTAAAGTAGATAATCACTTATGGTTTTCATCTAAAAGCTTGCAACAAGTTTATATTTCATAGCTTTGCTTACTCGAATTGGGCCAGCAATCTAGATGATAGAAGGTCAACAAGTGGTTATTGTATCTTTCTCGATGCAAGTCTTGTATCTTGGAGTTCTAAAAAGCAGCACACAGTTTCTAGATCAAGTACTGAAGGAGAATACAGAGAGCCCTAGCTCATGATGTTTGCTGAATTAGCCTGTTTACAAAGCTTAGCTAAAAAACTACATCTTACAATGTCAAGACCAATTGTGTGGTGTGACAATATGGGTGCCATAGCACTTGCTTCAAATCCAGTACATCACAAAAGGACAAAACATATTGAGATAGACTTGCAATTTGTTAGAGATAGAGTTGTTGAAAAGATCATTGAAATCAGATATGTTCCAACTCAAGAACAAATAGCTGATATATTAACTAAGGTACTTGGAATGGAAAGATTTCAGTATCTACGAGGAAGGTTGAACATAGTTGCTGTGGAGAAAATTGGAATCAAAATTACACATTAGTTTTCTGCTATATCAGCTGTATATTCAGAACTATTGAAACTTGGACTTATTGTCTGTATAAAGACTTGCAAAGTGAAGAAATGTGATCCAAAGAAAAGAATCAAATCCTGGTCGAGTTTGAAAGGGGCTATTGAGGATTTATTTCTATATGCGCAAAACGCACAGTTTCATTAAAAGATAGAATGAGTTGAATGAGCAAAATGCATGGCTTCGTTCAGTTTTTTTTCTGCTTGTACAAAATGCACAGCTGTATTAAAAGAAAGAAAAAGAAATGTGAGGTGGCTGTCTTTCTATTTAACGATAGAATCAGTTTAGGAGGAAAGTTGTCAATGCTGATAGTTTGGTAAAGGTAGTTAAGTTTCTATCGATATCAAAAGCAATTGTTGTAATCAAAAGTACTAATCTTCATTGTATCAGAATTTCATCAATACAAAGAAACGTTGTCTTCTTCTTTTCTCTGTGCTTTCTGTTTCGTATTAGGGTTCATTGTTTTCTTACAGAGTTGAACCTTCCATTAGCTCCTAACAATCACTAAAGGACCCAAATGCACCAAAAATTACTAAATAAATTATAGGTCAACCCCGTCGCTTGAATATCGCCAAAAACCATCGATTGGAGGTAAACAGTCTCATCAAATTTTCTCAAGTTTTTGGTAAAAATGGCAGTTTCACGGTGTGGGGTTAATGTGGGAAGGTAGCTTGTGGGATGAGCGTTCAATTGCAAGTAGAGGGGTGGCTAGGTATATCTGGAATTTTGCTGATTCTTGCATGATGGTGTGCTGCACGTGGTAACAGGAAAAGATGGAAAAATATCGCAAAGAGAGAGAGACATTGGGAGAGAAGAAATGAGGACAAAGAGAGATCAGATTTTGGGTGGGGGGGGGGGGGGGGGNGGGGGGAGGAGAGGTTTTTTTGAAAAATAAACCCACTTTAATTAAAAATGAAACAATTTGGTAAAATACGAAAAATGCCTTTGAAATTCTTTTTAACATAACTTTCAAACCATAGCTTGGAATTGAGCATGCTACTAGTCCACGAACTTGTATCACGAGTGCTTTGCAATAGTATAAAAGTTAAAAAAGAATTGGCCCACACAAAAAGTCAACTCTTGGACGCTTACATGGTCAAAATTAAAAAATTTGGTATTCTCTCGGGATGAGTTGTTACAATAGAGGTCTCCCTATGTGATTGTCCTTCACCATACAAGAAGAGGAATCAAAATGCAAAGTCACATCATTATCTTCAGTAAATTTAACAACACTAATTAAGTTCTTTGCGATTTTTGGTACAATCAGAATATCTTTAAGGATTAGAGAATGATTGCAAGGAGAAGATAAATAAGTTTTCCCAACTTTAAGAAATATTCATACCTTCACTGTTACCTATGACCAACTTGCCTTTCCATTTGTAGTCGTTGAGGTTTCTTGGGTTGTCTAGTTCAGCAGCCACATAGTGAGTAGCACCAGAATCAATATACCACGAGGGGTCACATACGTCTATTGGTGAAGCCATAATAGCATTCAAAGCATTTGATTCTTGTGAGGTATGTTGAGATGCATTGCGCTGCCATTGGTAGTTGTTTTCATATTGCTAAAATCATGTTGTTGTAGTGTGTCCTACATGAATGCTGACTTGGTATATTGGCCTTTGGTTTCCGCAGCCAAAGCAACCCATGCCTCTACCACCCGATGGTTGAGGCCGATTTCTCCTAGAATAATTGTTAAAATGAGAGTCGGTCCCACTTTGATTAGTACCTCCCAGGCTTAAGTTGGTTGTAGCTCACTTCATTGACAAGACCATTATGCTGCTTTTCAATCCTCATTTCCTGATTTAACAGTAAAAATTGTATCTCTTCAAAGCTAGGGACATCATGCCATGCAGTGAATTCAATTGCCACAGAATCATATTCAACACCCAAACTAGTTAACAAATATAAAATCAAATCTTCCTCAGATAAAGGGTTACCAACAGTAGTAAGGGAGTCTGCTTCTTCTGCAACAAATAGTCAACCATACTCATGACTCTTCTTCTTGTGTTCTGTAACTGTGACCAAAGCTGCACCACTCGATCGTGGACTATGAAGAGAATATTCCAGCTAAGACATTCTTGACTGCTTGAGAGGTCATGTGTCCCACAATGTAGCTAAGGACATTTTCCGACATGGAATATAGCATCCAGCTTCGGAGGAGTTGATCTTGTTTCTCCCATGCAATATATTATGGGTTGAGAGTTCTCTGAGAGGAGCCTTTATCGTAGAGTTTGATGTACTTAGGTGGGCATTTAGTGCTGCCAGTGATAAATCCTTTGAGACCGTGACACAACTAGCAGGTATGACTTAAGATCGCCAGAGGATATAGTTGGTCTGGTCGAGTTTCAGTGAGTATTTAGTTGAAGATGTTTGAGAAAGGTGTTGAACGTTGTCCACCGCCGCCATTGACTAGTGAGCTCTGTGGAGAGGAACCCATTGTTAAATAGCTATAAAAGATCTAATACCATCGACCTAAAAGGTGTATACTCGATGATTTTTACTACTGAGCTAAGCCTACGAATACTAGAGACTCTAATACCATATAAATTAAAGAAATATTAAAACATGAGATATTTTAAGACAACATATATTGAGGCGCATTAAAGGAGAGGATGATTCCTTTCTTCAATTATTGCCATATATATACTAGGAAAACCCTAATAAATATTACAATGAAGTAATGAAATATTACAGCTGGTGAGGATAACAGTCGGTCTAGATAAGAATTACAGCATGGATGTTATCCTTTGTAGAGTTCTAGAATTCTACTCCACTTCCCATGGGCTGAGCTCTATTAGGCTTTGTTTGTAATAGATTGGGCTTGAAGGTTTTCTTTGCATCTTCACTATTGGAGCTGCATGATATAGTCTTTACGATGACAAAGTTCTTTAGCTACAGCTGAAATTTTTTCATTAGATATAGGAATTTATGATACATTATGACCCCTATAATTTTATGTCACGATTTCACAACTTATATATAAAGAAACCAAAAGGACAGCAAAGTCAATGAAAACCTTTTGTGATGGAGCAATAGTGATAATGAATTTGCCACAAACAAGTTTAATAATTAAGATTATAGTTTGCTTCCCAAACTATTTAATTTGTATTAGTAACTAGGCTGTCACGATGTATATATATATAACTCTTCCATCATGGAAACGATTCTCATTGACTATATATATACAGTGACAAATATCTTTTAAAACATATATATAGTGATAACTCTATAATTTGTACATAGCTAGCTAGGANCAGTGACATATCTTTTAAAACATATATATAGTGATAACTCTATAATTTGTACATAGCTAGCTAGGAGCTTAACTTGTCATTTTATTTGTTTATTTTTTAGTCCAAGGACCTTAAATTATGATACTATATCTTAATATTATTCTCAAAAAATTAACTAGTAGTGCTTTCTAGTTGAATTCTTTATGTATTTTTTCTTTATTGACTTTCTATATATTTTGGTAGATAAATAGAAACCTTAACAAGTACAAAATTTATAAGTGACGGCGCTGATCAATTAATCCATCGTTATGATGTTGATCGATATAATATATAGAAAGCTTGGTTCCGGACTTTTTAATATATAAGTAGTTTTACACTGGGATAAACTAGAAACATAGAACTTTATATATATTACATATAAGAGTCTTATACACTGATATAATACAAGCTAGCACTTCTTACTCCATATGTATAAGAATATAAAAAGCTAGCTAGCGAAGTACGTTCCACACAGCAGCTCGGATATATATATATATAATACAAGCAAATTAATTAAGATCGAGCTAGCTAATTAGAAACTGAAATGGAAATTAGAAAAGAAAGCATGAAGGGTAACATGGTCTTTCTGCTTTTGAGGGGAAAGCAATTGATCAGCAATGTGATTCGCTATGTTGATTGCATCGGAAGAAACTCCAGAGAGTCCGTTCCCTGACATTCCTGCGCAGTACACCCCTTTCTCTCCCTTCCAGTGACTTGGATATTCATTTTTGGGCATACCATCCTCCTCCAGTACATATTTGTAATCCTACGTACAATAAAAATAATATATATATTGTAAAAAAGAAGGAAAAACAAAAAACAAAACAAAAACCTCTCCATGAGTTTATATAATCTGAATACTAGCTAGTACCTTGAGCCAGGTCTTTGCCACACTTCTGTAACCAGTTGCAAATATGATTGCGTCAAACCTCAGATGTTCACCATTCTCGAACAATACCTTGTTTCCCTTGACTTCTACTACTCCAGGTAAAACCTATGTATATATTTATACACATAAGTATATATGATGATATGCATGTAATTCATTGTTATACGTATGGACGAGGAGTTCTTTAATGTATAATTGCTAATTAGGTATATACGTACCGTGATTTTCTTGTTCCGAATCTTGTGAATGCTTCCGGTATCAATGACTGGGGTTTTTCGAGAGAGTGTTTTAAGCTGAAACGGGCCTATTTTGGGTGTAGGAATCCCAATCTCAGACAAATCCCCAAATGAGAACCTGGCCACTATTGATATGATGATGTCGACAGCTTCAACCGGCATTAATTTTAACATCCACATCCCCGCATGCACCATTCCTTTGGTCAGCACATGGAACTGTATATATACAATACATATATACAAGTTATAACCAAATCCTATTATATCATACCCCATATATATATATATATATATATATAAAAGAGAGGTATAATTAATTACGTACCGGACTTTTGATTACCACAAAAGTGGAAGCGTCGTAATCAGAAAGATCGTCACTAATCTCCATTCCGGAGTTCCCACTTCCAACAACTAAGACAGTTTTGCCTCTGTACTTGGCACCGCATTTGTAGTGAGTGGAGTGAATGATGTCACCTTCAAAAGTCTCAAGTCCATGCAGTTTGGGAATGAAAGGCTGGTCGTTTTCCCCGGTCGCCATGACTAAGAAATCTGCAAAATAAACTTCCATTTCTCCAGAGGCACAGTTCTTGGCTTCGACCCTCCATTGCTTTTCTTCTTCGTCGTAGGAAGCAAGCTCAACACAACGGCGATACAAAGGGTTAATGTTAAATTTGGAAACGTACTTGTCCAAGTAGGAAAGGAAAGTTGCTTTGGGCATGAAGGTAGGAGTGGTGGAGGAGTGTGGCATGAGTGGCAAAGAGCAAAAACTCTTAGCCAAGTGAAGACCTACACGATCGTAAGCACGTTTTTGCCAAAGGGAAGCATAGCAATCCTCGCGTTCGAGGATCGTGTAGGGAATTGACAACGCACTTAGACAAGCGGCTGTTGCAAGGCCTGAAGGACCTGCTCCTACTATGAGGACCTTCTCAACCTTATTATTATTCTGCGACATTGCCATGGAATTAAACTACTTGCTGTGGGGTGAGAAGAAAGGCTTACATGAGTGTCTTTATATACATAGAATTTAAGAGAAGAAAGCTGATGTATTTTTAGATTTGTATAATATTGAAGAAGTAAATGAGGAAGTTATACAGAGTGTGTCTTTATATAGATTGTAGGATGTTAAAAATTTAAGAGACAAAAGCTGATGAAAATATCTATTTTAGATCTGTATATTGATGAAGTAAATGAGGAAGTTAATTAAGCTTGTTTGGAAGGATGTGCTCAGAGAGCTACCGTTACATTTTTTCCTTGTAAATATATTAACTAAAAATATAATCAACGTCAATATTTCATTTAATTAATATGCATAGTCATTCGTGACAAACACAAATGCAGAATCAGTACCTTTATCTCTTTCCCTTTTAATTTAAATTATGTTATATTGTAATCCTCCGAAAAAAAAAAAATCGGTACCTTTACACAATATTAGGTTTAATAACCTATGAGTTTGGACATAATTAATTAGCATTTGTATTATTAATTACCTTCTCCCATTTAATTTGCATGCAAGCAAGATGATATATACCTTGTGATGATTGCCTTCTCATCCACATTGTCATGATCCATCTCTATATACCTTGTGAAGTGTTGCTTCAATGGAATTTTCACTGAAATCGAGAGAGGAAAAAAGGGTGATGAGTAGTGATGAATTCTAGGCATTTGAAGTGAGTGTATGCGAAGGAAAAAACAAAGATGGCAGTTTCAAGTGCTGTTGGCAGGATGCAGAGAGGGGAGTGAGTAAGGAGGTGGAAGAGAAGAAATTGCCGATAGGTGCTTTTCTAATCAGATTCAAAGCCTACTTATCAGTAACGTACGTAACGTTTTGGCTTCTAAACGCAAAGGCTGACTTCACCACAGATATGTTTTATTTTTTATTTTTGGTTCATAAATTGAGGTGGGAGATTTGAGCACCAATTGATCAAATCCTCAATCTCGGTTATCATAAGTGGCTATTGCCATCTAGATTGTCTCTTTGAATTAGAGAATAAGCATCTAGCTAGAGAAGAAGCATCCCGTCCGACATGTCTAGACATCTATTGCATAGTCCTTAATTAGAAAATGCAAGAATGAAATTATAGAAATTGTAATTCTATAGTCCAAAATTAGGTTCTGCTTACTTTAATTTAAACAATATAATCAACCTCAAAACTAACTTTAGTTTTGGTAATCAAGTAAAGAGAGAATTGTGACTGATACTCTCTACCAAGAATAAGATAGCTAGTAAACAACTAAATGCATGATAATTCATAATATATATATATACACACACACTTTAACATAGTATCCATCAGAGTTGCAAATCTTGAATTCAATCTCCATTACTACTAGTTTGTTTCCACTTTGATGAACACATTGGAGCAAATTAATATCAATACTTTTTCAAATATATAACGCTCTCGCTAGCTAGTAGTCAACTTAATTTGTATTTATCTACATTTGGTCAAGTTTCTATTAATATATATTTTCCATTTAGAAGCCAGAACGGTTACTTGTAAACTAAATTTTTATTTATTTATTTATTTATATACATGTTTTGAAACGCCCCTCATCATATAAATTAAGCAATTAACTGGCCTTCTTCTCTTCCACCATCTTAATTCCCTCTTCTCTGCATCCTGCCAACAATACATGAAACTACCACCTTTTATTTTGTTTCTTCCCTCGCATACAAATGCCTAGTCATCACCTTTTTCTTCTCTCTCTAGATCTCTCTCTCCGTCATGCCGCTCTCTCGCATCAAGTGAAAAGTGGATTTATGCAAAACTTCCAGATCACGAACACAATTCACAACGTGGACAACATGCAGCAAATAAAGACTACTTTCATTTATTAATTAATACTGTTCATTTTGTTCACTTCACTAGTTATGTGGATATTGTTCAGAGAGGTAAAGCTATTAGCTATCCAGCTAGCCAGGAACTTGATCATTAGTTACAGATGTAGCTGAGTCAGCACTCTTTTAGTCTCTGTATAGTCAGCTTAATTATCTGTTAAGTGCTCAAGATGAGTTGGCAATTAAGTTAGTTTTGTAACCATGTGATCAATTGTTTGTTTTAGCTTTCAGTTCAGTCTCTTAGGTTTGTAACTATACATACATGTTGTTTTAGTAATTAGTTAATCTCAATTCCGATATCAAATACAAGTTTTCTCTCTCCATTTCTTCATTTTCTGTTAAGGGTTTTTTTTTGTGTTCTTCAATTTTTAATTTCATTTCTCTCCATTATTGATTTTTATTAAATAGAACCCCATGACCAATATATTAATGACTCACTAACAATAATATTTTGGATTATTTTTATGTTCTTTAACTGTTTTTGAGGTTGGAGTATATATATCAAATGGGTTATAATTAATAATAAAATGATAATCTCTCTTGTAGCAAATCTTATAATTTATAGTATATGAATTGGCAAGATGCGCATATATATTATCTTGTTAGCCGTCTCTTTACCTATCCCTCTATATAAGTTCAATTAGTTGGAAGGTTAATTAGTTATACACCAATATTAATGAACAAATATTTTATAGTTTTCATAAATCTGTCAAAAAGGTTTTATTATATAATTTTCTTTAAGGTGGTACATTAATATAAAAATATATATATTTTTTTTTTAAAATTGATCATTCTAATTTTGAAAAAGAATTCAATTTCTGTTAATTTTAGTTATCAATCTAAAATTCCTTTTATAACGTGACATTAACCTATAACGATTGACGACAGATTTTGTACTTTTGCATGCTTGGTATAATTTTATAACAAATTAAGTTCGGCATATTTCAAATTTATACACTGGCAAAAAGTCAACTTGTCGTGATTAATTATGTTCTTTAACTGTAGTGTGTGTGCGTGTGCGCGCGCGCGCGCTTTTGAGGTTGGAGTACATGTCTCAAATGGATTATAATTAATAATAAACTAAAATGACAGTCTCTCTTGTAGCAAGTCTTGTAATTTATAGTATATGAATCATTGGCAAGATGCACATATACATTATCCTGTTAGTCGTCTCTTTACCTATCCCTATATATAAGTTTAATTAGTTGGAAAGTTAATTAGTTATACATCAATATTAATGAACAAATATTTTATAGTTTTGATAATTCTGTAAAGTGGTTTTATTATATATTTTTCTTTAAGGTGGGTACATTAATATAAAAATATATATTTTTGAGAATTAAAAATTGATCATATATAATTTTGAAAAGGATTTCAATATCTGTTAATTTTAGTTATCAATCTGAAATTTCATTTATAACATGTCGTTAACCTATAACAATTAACGAAAGAATCTTATGACAAATTAAAGTTCAGTATACTTTGAAATTATATAGGTCTTAATGCACTTTAGTACCTTATAAAATTAAATTTGTTCTCATGGAATCTTTACAATTAATTTGTGCAATTGATACTTTTAATTTGAAAAAAATTACATATTTGTCCAATTTTGTTAAAATTGACAAATTCTGTCAACTTATAAGTTACGTGCATAGAACGTGACTTTCAAAATTATTCTTCATTTTTTATTGCACCCAAAAATAAAAAAACATGAAAAAAAAATTGAAATTCATTTATGGCTTTTATTTCTGTTTTTTATTTTTTTTTAGATTTTGGTACAATTAAAAATGAAAAAATCAATTTTGAGAGTAACTTACTATGCATGTGACCTTTAAGTTAACAGAATTTATCAATTTTAACTGAATTAGACAAAATTGCTACTTTTTTCAAATTACAAAGTATTAATTGTACAAATTAGTTGTAGAGACATCTCTGTAAACAAATTCAATTTTAGAATATACTAAAGTGCATTTAGACCATTTATATATTTATATAAATGGTAAAAAATCAACCCGTTGTGATTAAAAATAAGGATGTTTATCGATTCGAAACCGATTAAATTTGAAAATAATCAATTCGATCCAATTAGTAATCAGTTAGTTTTTTCTCAATTCAATCCGAACCAATTTCATTTTTCTCTATCATTGATTTTAATTAACTAGAACTCCATTAACCTTTAATGGCTCTCACTAATGATAATCCGTCTATTATTTTTATGTTCTTTATATGTAATATATATACAGTAATTCTACAATAAAAATATCATCATTTTATTAAAACAAATATTGTCACAAAAATTATATTTTTAGTGACAAATCTAAAAATAGTCTTTATAAATAAACTATCAATGATAACATTTTTAGATTTGTTACTAAAAATATACATTTTGTGACAATCTTCATTTTAATAAAATAAAAACATTTTAATTTTAGAATTTTCATATATATATCTATATGTTTTTGAGGTACACTACAAGAAAATTGATTTTTTGTTACGGAAATCTTTGTGGCGGAAAAGTACCCGTCACAAATACAGTTTTCTGTGTCAGAAATTTTAACTTCCGTCATAATTGTGGATTCATTTTCCATTAATTGTGACAAATTTTTTGCCGTCACGAATTCAACTGTGCAGGAACAAAATTTTGAATTTTTGTTTGCATTTAGTGTCGTAAAATGACAAATGTCATCACTAATTTCTTTATGTGACTGTGACGGTGACTAACCGGTCACAATTGGTCAAAAAGTCAATTGTGACTGTTAAATGTAAAAATTCAGCCTACAAATTGGAATTTGAATGTAAAATTTGCCGGAATATTTTGGAGGGAAATTTGGCCCCCATAAAATTAGCATAATTGTGACAGAAATTTTAAACGTCACAATTGCTAATTGAATTTGTTAAAAATATGTTAAAAACCTTTCTTAAATAATAAAAATCCATTTATTTATTTTTTCTTCCCTATTTCCCCCAATCACTCCCTCCCTTTTCTTTCCTCTCCCCTTCTCTCGATCAGACATGCCCCATAAAGAACCTACGTAACTTAAGCCTCTCGCCGGAAATCCTGCCACATCCGGAGATGGCCAGCTGATCCACCGCCCAGAGAAGAATGCCCAGCCTTTATACTGCCTTCCCACCCCATTTTTTTGGCCGTGGGACTCTGCAATCGCAGAGGGTTTTGGTTCTCGGAGAAGAAGAGCCCTCACTGCAATGGCGGTTCGTCAACTTGTCGTATAGAGTTTGCTGTGAAGTTTGAAGTCCAACTCAGCATCCAGTAGTGCTAATTCTCCCCTACATTCGTCAATCCTTCAATCACAGGTAAGGTATTGGTCTATTTGGGATTTTAGGGTTTAGGAAATTTGCGGTTGCAGCAAGTTGGAATTTTTTATTATGATCTTCTATTTTCGGACTTAATTTTTTCTATTAGCATCAAATGTACATGCGTTGGATGTAACTACAACTCAATTCTTAGATTTTTTCAAATTTTTGAGTTTTGATTTTTTATTTATGTAGGGTGCTTTGTAGCCAAAAAAATCGAGTTACTTTGAAGTTGTTGTGGTATTTTAAGAAAATGTTGTCTTTCTAAATATATTTTCTTAGTCTATTTTTTACCTATTGTTAAGAGAAAATAGGCAAAACTGCCTTGTTGGCTTGTTGGGGTACATGGATGTATATTAATAGTTACATGCTTGTGTCTTGACTCTTGACTGGGTAGGTAGCATTTGGCTGCTGAATATTGAGGCTTTCTTGTGTTGCTAGGTTTATAGTCAGGAACTTTGAGTGAATTAAGTTGCTAGGTTTAAAGATTCTTTTCTTTTTCATTTATTGGTGACTAATAGGATGGGATGACAATTTGAATGTTTTTCGTTGCTATATAGTATTTCACAATGGCTTTTTAATTAAAACAAAACATTGGTAGTGTGATCGAACTTTTTAACAATGTTATTTGTACTTTTAATGTAGAGATGGTCTGGAGCTTACAGAGGCCATTAGAATCAAAGACAAGGAGGCAGAGGCTTATATATCAGAAATTGAGCCCTTACTAGTCTTTTGCTTCAGATTTCCATTCTTTTTTAGATAAATAAATTAGCTGGATTCATGTATGCTTTTTTGTTTTCTTGCAGACTATTGGCCAAGCATATGAGGATATGCAATCATAAAACCAGCATTTGTTGTAGCAGGTGACTGAGAGGGATGACTACAATATCAAGGTATGTTTTGTTATTGTCTGCATTTCTAAGTTTATTTTCATGTTGTCTTCAATTCTTGAGACATTATTACTGAGTTCAATGGTTTATCTGGATGCTTGATCTGGTTGTACATAGATTACGAACGGGATCTTTCATGTAGCTTGTTTCCGAAAGTGTGAAGACACAACAGGGATCTGTTAATGTGGTTAGTGTTGTCTATGTTTGTACAAAGTAAAATGGTATATGAACAAGTATTATTCATTATTTTTTCTTCTTGATTATCTATGTTTGCACTTTTTTTTTGTATATTATTGACAAGAAGCTTTTTGCTTCTACCAAGACTAAAAAAAAAAAATCTTCAGTTCTACCTCTGTGGAAGAAAGCTTTTTATTATTATTTTTTCTTTGTGCATTCAGTTATTCTGATGATTTATAGTTCTTGTGCCATTATTTCAGGTGACTACAAACACCTGAGGTTTTCCTTTTCTGAATTGTGAATTATCACTTCTGACTTGAATTGGTAAATTTGTTTCAACTTCTACTTAAGACTTGATATTAATAGGTACTATCTGAATTATCTAGTGCATGGAAAGCTAAGTACTTATTATGCATTGCATTCTGCTTGTCTCCAAGTTGACATGTGATGTGTATTCAAAATGGGGAGTCCATACTTTTTCTCCATTATAATGTGGCTGTTATATGGAATTTTTGTTGGTAAATGAGGTAATGTTATTTGTCATTGATGATTAGTATTTTTAAGGGTTTTGGGATAGTAAACGAGTATCGATCTTGAAATTTGCTATTATGGCTTTGGTGCAGATTTGTATGTACAAATAACTAGTACTTTGGTCATCAATAGTGCAATAGTGGTGCAGAAACAGAGTTAGCAATCGGTTTAAATATGTATGGAATCTGATATTCAATAAACATGTAAACTATTCACCAGCTGAAAGGGTCTTAGGTACTAAGGGGTCTAAAAGGAACTTTTATCATTTTTCCTTTGTGCAAAGCACAGCAACTCACAATCCTAGTTAACAAGACTGTTTTAATTGCAGGTTCTGATATAATATGAGGGACTTAAGTGGCTGAGCTAATTGGTATTTTCAACATGTCCACATGTATTACAGAATAAGTTCTAATTATCTATAAAAGAAAGTCATATTTCAATTGTTTCAAAGGTGATGGGATGCAATTTATATATATTCTATGTACCTTAATACTTGATTTGAGCATGTTTTATTCACTTAAAATGGATTAATTTGTGTTTTTCTATGCTTTAGGTGAGTTTGAGATTAAATAGATGAAAAATGAAGAAACAGTGGCAAAATAGTAATTAAATAGAAGAAATGAAGAAGCAGTGGCAAAATTGTAATTACGTGGACATTCGCAGCAAGGCAGTGAAGCCCAGGTGCATTGCCCAGGCGCCTGGATGGGCGCGAATCTGAGCGTTTTGTGCCCATTTTTGTGATTTTTAACCCTAGGTTTTAGTATAAATATTTTTTATCTTTGTTGTAAAAAGAATAGCCATTTTTAGAGCATAAACAACTTCAAGAGAGAGATTTCTAACAATTATGTGTACCTAAATCTTTCTCTTGGGTAAGAGTATAGTTCATTGCTAAAGTATAAGGTGTGAGACTTGGTTGATAAGTTTTAATTCAATTTTAATTATTCAATTTGTGTTCTTCCATTTTATTTGTTTATTATTCAATTCTCTTTTGATTATAATTTGGATCCGTTATAATTATTTGTGGATTGGATATTTGCTAATTAGGAGTTCAATCGTATTGAATGTTCTATGTTTAGTAGCACTTTGATTTTAATAATTGCATGCTAAGCTTTTGTTAATTTCTTAGGAGAATGCATAATAGATTAAAGTTTTACAATGTTTGTAGGACTTGTTTATTGTTGGTTGCTATTGTTCTTAATGCTATTCTGATTTGATTTAGATCACGTTGGTTTAGATATTTCATAATTAGGATTAATTTAAGATCGTATCTGAATTAATTAATTGTGAGAGTTAGAATAAAATTGGCCGTGCTATTTTATTCAATCCAACATTGAATGATTATTTTTTAATATATTTGTGTCTGTGATCAGCTGTTTTTTAGTAATTGAAGATACTCTGACCCAAGGTTTTCTCCAATTGTTATTTTCAATATTTATTAATTTGTTTGCTTTAATATTTGAATTTTCCAACATAAAATCCTCCTTTTATCTTTTTAATTTTACTTAATTGGAATAGAAACAATTGATTATCAGTCTCTGTGGAATCGACCTGAACTTGCTGCTACTACAGTAGTGTTTAAATTCAGTAATTAATTTTGGTATTTACGACACACATCAAAAGGCTTTTCTATTATTATGCTTTTAATCTGCAATTTATATGCTCTTTTATAATGCTGATATGTAAAGGTGATGTCATAGAAGTACAATATTCATTTTCTTGTTTGATGTTATGGTTTTGCTCTTTGTGAGTGTCTCTGTTATGTCTGCATCACCAGTGTTTTGATCTGGTTTCAGGAAGATCGAGTTTCAGAGACTGGCATTAAAGCTGAGGACAAAGAGTGCTGGACAGGCATACAAACATCAAATATCCCAGCTGTATTAGAAATATGGTTATTTCTATGGTTATTTTTTTAGGGACACATCCAATTGTATTAGAAATTTTTCAATGAAGCATGTAATAGGACAAGTGCTTCAATGAAAAATTTTTGAACCTTTTATATCAAATGTCTTGATGTTAAATGAATTTCAAAGTGTTGTTTACTTCTTCTAAATGAATTGTACTATTTACTGATCATATTCAATGGACTGTGTTTGTATGGAAGAGACACCATATTAACATTAAAACGGTGTGAGAAAAAATTACTAAAATAAAAATTAATTGACAAAATGTAGCTGGAAAAAAATGAAAAAAATGCTTCTTGTGACGGTATATAGATTGTCATAGTATATTTAATGTGACGGTCCACCGTCACAAGACCGTCACAATGTTTTTGTGACGGCTATGGACGGCGACAATTATATATCAGTGACAGAAACCCGTCACGGAGTTGTCACAGAAAAGTGTGGTTGGCGACAAAATAAAGGGTCACAGTTGGGCAACTGTGACGGGAATCTGTCACGAAGTCGTGACTAAGCCGCACAATTGTCACTGTTAGTTGGCTGTCACAATTAAGTAACAGTGACGGATAGCCGTCACACTACTGTCACAAATGTCGAATTGCGACGGAAGAGATTTCGCCGCTAAATCCTTGCCGGCGGTGGATCGCCGGAAATCCATAATGGATTGGCATATAAGTGACGGTTTGATGCCGTCACTTAAACTACATTTTTTTGTGTCGATAAACAGTAAACGGTCACTGAAGAGAATTTGTGTCTGGGCTATTGCGAAAGCACTGTGACGGGTTAGTTACCGTCACAGTTTGTGAATTGTGTGACGAATCCGTCACACATACTATACGTTGTGACGAATTTGCTTCCGTCACAGAAAGCTCTTTTTTTTTGTAGTGATCTAACGGTCAACTGTCACAAGACCATCACAATGTTTTTGTGATGGCTGCGAACGGCGACAATTATACATCAATGACAGAAACCTGTCACGGAGTTGTCACAAAAAAGTGTGGTTGGTGACACAAAATAAAGTGTCACAGTTGGGCAACTGTGACAGGAATCTGTCACGAAGTCGTGACTAAGCCACACAATTGTCACGGTTAGTTGGCCATCACAATTAAGTAATAGTGACGGATAACTGTCACACTACTGTCACAAATGTCGAATTGCGACGAAAAAGATTTCATCGCTAAATCCTTGCCGGCGGATTGGCATATAAGTGACAGTTTGATGCCGTCACTTAAACTACATTTTTTGTGACGATAAACAGTAAACGGTCACTGAAGAGAATTTGTGTTGGAGCTATTGCGAAAGCACTATGACGGGTTAGTTACCGTCACAGTTTGTGGATTGTGTGACTAATCCGTCACACATACTATACGTTGTGACGAATTTGCTTCCATCACATAAAGCTCTTTTTTTTGTAGTGGTAGGAGTGCACATATCAAATGGATTATAACTTTGAAACTAAAATGATAGTCTCTCTGATAGCAAGTCTTATAATTTTGAGATAATTTTAATTAGACCCCTGACATTTGGTTTAATTACAATTTGCTTTTTGAAGTTTGAGAAATTGCAAATACTTCCCATGTTGTTTCCTCATTTCCGTTGAAGTTAACGTCTCAAAATCATTTTAGTACATTAATATTTCTCAACCCCTTGAAATAATTATGTGAGTTATCGCACAAATTCAAGTGCTACAACGGTCCAATTATATAATAACACATATAAAATTGACACGTTTTTCTTCTTCCAATGCATGTTTAAGGAATATGAAGTTGTAGACAATGAGGTTGAATGGATAAAAACAAATTCAAGATTTTTCCACCTTGCTATAGTTTTGAAAACCCATTTCAATTTTTGCAATATTGCAAATCTAGAAATTAAAATAGAATGAGAATTTGAGTTTCTTGTTTAGAAATTATGTGGATTTGAGTTTGTAAAGAATAAAACAATGGAAGAATCATATGGCAAAAAAATGAGAAATTGGGGACATCGAAGAAGGAACAGAGCAAAGATTACTATGTTTGAGAGAGAGAAAGAAAAATTAGAAACTCAAATCATCATTATATTTTGTTTTTATAGACCTGCAATATTGCAAAAATTGAAATGGGTTTTCAAAACTATAGCAAGGTGGAAAAATCTCTTTTTGTTTTTCTCCGTTCAACCTCATTGTTTGCAACTTTAGATTCCTTTAACTTCCATTTTTCCACCTTGCTATGGTTTTGAAAACCCATTCAATTTTGGCAATGTTGCAGATCAAGTAAAACAAAATAGAATGAGGATTTGAGTTTCTAGTTTAGAAATTATGAGGATTTGAGTTTCTAATTTGTCTTCCTATCTCTCACTATCTCTCAAACATAATTATCTTTGCCTTGTCCCTTCTTTGATGTCCACAATTTCTCATTTTTTTGCCATATGATTCTTCTTTTATTCTTTACAAACTCAAATCCACATAATTTCTAAACTAGAAACTCAAATTCTCATTCTATTTTGATTTCTAGATTTGCAATATTGCAAAAATTGAAATGGGTTTTCAAAACTATAGCAAGGTGGAAAAATGTTGAATTTGTTTTTCTCCATTCAACCTCATTGTCTACAACTTCATATTCCTTTAACTTCTATTTTTGCACCTTGCTATAGTTTTGAAAACCCATTTCAATTTTTGCAATACTGCAGATCTATGTTACGTGCATGCATGCCTGGTTCATGCATTGGGCTGGCTGGTGGTGGAGTGGTTTATTGGTGGTTTAGTATTGAACTTACTCAAAGATTGTTAGAGTTTGTTTAGGAGTGAAGTGAATTGCTTGGTCAATAAGTTGTTGTTAGTTGTTTCCTTTTCCCTTAGAGATTGGTGGGCGTGGCCCCTTTATTTAGGATTAGTCTATTGCTTTGATTTGTTGTATTTGGAAGGGTGCTATAAAATAGCACAATATTTGTATAATAAAATCAGCAAAGATTATTATCAAGAAATTATCTCTCCCTCTGAAACTTTATTTCTCTCTGAAATCTATCCTAAATATTCTTTCATAAATTATCCACAACATTTGGTATCAAAGCTAGGTTTTCCATGGAGACACGAACAAAAGCCAACACTGAGTTCATAAATGAGGTTGCTGATTTACTCACAAAACAAGAAGTTGTCCCAAGTCAAGTGAGTGATAATTACAACCAGCTGAAAACTAAAGTTGACAACAACTATGATCAATTAAGTGTGCTCATACAGACGCTGATACAAGAGTTCCAAGCATTTCGGATGACTGCCACCCCAACTCGATTCCAACGGGAGGGAACTCCGTGTGTTGCTGAGAGTTCTCATACGGGGCATGAAGATCACACAACACCAATCAAACTTTCATTCCCAAAATTTGATAGAGAAGATGCCCAAGGGTGGATAGTTCATGTTGAACAGTATTTCAAATACCAAGGAATTTCTGAGGATCAGAAAATGCCATTGATTTCCATCCACTTGGAAGGGTTAGCTCTCCAATAGTACCAGTGGTACATTGGAATTCAAGGCCCTATCTATTGGATCAAGTTTAATCGATCTCTGCTCCAAAGGTTTGGTCCTACTAACTTTGAAGATCCAGCTGAAGCTCTATTCCGCCTAAAGCAAACAAAGACAGTTGAGGCTTACCAGGAAATGTTCGAATGACTCTCTCACCGAGTTGGTGTCTTGCCAGAATCCTTCTTGGTTGGAAACTTCAATGCTGGTCTTAAAGATGAAATCAGGTTGGAGGTCAAGATGAATTGCCCTCGAACTTTGAACAATGCATTCGGAATGGCCCGGCTAGCTGAAGGGAAACTTGGTCAGCAGAAACGTCCTTCTACAATGACTCGAACACCTATTGTCACTCCAAGAACGACGGCCTCTCCAAATACAAGGATCCTTGGACCGTTGCCTGCTCAAAAATCAAGAGTTCCAAATTTCCATTGCGTCTGTCACTCAATAAGCCGGAGAACGTAGGGAAAAAGGACTTTGCTACTATTGAAATGAGAAGTTTATTATGGGACATCGATGTGTTCATCCGCAGCTGTTCATGATTGAAGATGTCGGTGAACGTTCTCAAGATGAAGATATGTTTGAGGAAGTAAGAGAAACCGAGGAAATCAATATACCTGAGATATCGCTACACACTATCACTGAAGCACAACACCCGCAAACCTTACGAGTCAAAAGAAAAATTTGCGGCATGGATTTTGTTGTACTCGTGGACGGAGTAAGCACACACAATTTCATTGAGCAACAGATTGCTACCAAGTTGGGGTTGCCCTTGGAAACCAATCGGCGTTTCCAAGATATTATAGCAAACAAGAACAAGGTGGAGTGCGCCGAGTTGTGCAGAGGAGTGAAGTTGACATTGCAAGACTGTATTATAGAATCATATTTCTTCGTTCTGCCATCAGCAGCGTGTCAAGTTGTAATGAGGGTGCAATGGCTCGCGACTTTAGAGCCAATCAAAATGGACTACGGTAAGCTCACCGTGACTTTCAATTTAAATAGCAAAAGATAATCATTCCAGGGAATGCGGCAAGGAGAGTTGGAAGCTTTAACAGATAAGGAGACTCAACAAATATTTTCTAGTAGTTGTTTGGGATCAGGACTCTTTATCCAATTGGTATTTGCCAATTTTAAACCACAAAATAAGGCCAGCTCACATCCGGATATTGAAGGGATTCTCCAAGATCACTACAACATTTTTGAAAAGCCAACGACCCTTCCTCCAATCCGAGACCACGATCATAAAATCCCATTGTTCTTAACTTCCAAGCCTGTCAACATTAGTCCCTACCGATACCCATATTTACAAAAACCTGAAATTGAGAACCAAGTGAAAGAATTGTTAGCATCATGATTAATACAGCCGAGCACAAGTCCATTTTCCTCCCCAGTTCTTCTGGTACAAAAGGCAAGTAGAGAATGGAGGTTCTGCATTGACTACCGAGCCCTGAACAAAATTACCATCAAATATAAGCTTTTTATGCCTGTGATCTACAAATTAATGGATGAATTATTCAGAGCCTGATTTTTCTCGAAGCTTGATCTCAGGTCCGGTTACCATCAAAGATGAGTTTTTGAACCAGACATACACAAAACAACCTTCCATACTCATGACGGTCATTACGAATTCCTCGTAATGCCCTTTGGTCTCACCAATGCTCTATCGACTTTCCAGAGTTTAATGAACGAGATATTCCAGCCTTGCCTCCAGAAATATGTGTTACTCTTCTTCGACGACATCTTGATTTATTCCAAGACTTGGGAGGAGCACCTGCAGCACTTACACTAGTTCTATCTATTCTTAATCGTCATTAGCATTTTGCAAAGAGGGAGAAGTGCATTTTTTGGGTACCAAAAGTCGAGTATTTAGGCCATGTTCTTACAGGAGATGGAATTGAACTAGATTCGAGCAAGATTCTAGCCATCCTGGACTGGCCGATTCCTAACTTTGTCTGCAAAGTCCGTGGGTTTTTGGGCTTAGCGGGTTATTACCAAAAGTTCATCAAATATTTTGGAATCATCTCTGAACCGTTTGCTTAGCAAAGAAGGATTCATGTGGAATCAAGAAGCAAGGAGTCTCTTTCTCACGCACCAGTTTTAAGGTTGCCCTATTTTACACAACCATTTGTCATTGAGTGCAACGCCTATGGGAGTGGCATAGGAGCAGTCTTGATGCAACAAGAACAGCCAATAGCATTCTTCAGTGAAAGTCTCAAAGGTGCCGCTCTCAGCTATTCCACATATGAAAAGGATATGCTTGCCGTCGTCAAATCGGTAAGAAAATGGAAACCTTATTTACTTGGAAATTCTTTTATTGTTCGCACTAATCACCATAGCCTTAAGTATCTTCTTGAGCAACGAATTACCACCCCTGCACAAACTGGATGGTTGCCTAAATTAATGAGTTACGAGTATCGTATTGAGTATAAAAAGGGTGCTGAGAACAAACCCGCTAATGCTCTATCCCAGAAAGCCAAATTGAGCTTCATTGTTGTTTCTACACCACAAGCTTCATGGTGGTACGACCTTAAGGCCGACAACAAGCAGGACTTGTATTATGCCAAGTTCAAAACCAATCCACAGGCACAGCAGCGAGATAGAGTTTGGTTTTTGGGTAACAGGGTGATACTAAGTCCTACCTCACTTCTCCTCCCGGTGGTGATTTCTGAACTTCATGACTCTGCAATAGAAGAGCATTTTGGCTACCATAAGACCATGTCCCGGATTTAGGCATATTTCTTTTAGGAGGGAATGCGCAAGACGGTTCTAGAGTTCATCCGTCAATGCGATGTTTGTCAACGGAATAAAATAGATCATTTTGCACCTGCAGGACTGCTTCAACCATTGCCAATTCAGGACCGAATTTGGAGTGACGTCTCAATGGACTTTATAGACGACTTGCCAACTTCAAAGGGTTGTCAGGTGATAATGGTGGTGGTTGATCGCTTGTCCAAGTATGCCCACTTTGTGCCTTTGACCCATCCGTGTACCGCCTCCTCTGTGGCCAAAGCTTTCATCAACAGCATCATTCGGCTGCATGGAGTACCAACAAGTATTGTAAGTGACCGAGAAGGAATTTTCATGAGCGATTTCTGGCATAAACTATTTGAGATGCAGGGGACAAAACTCAACATGAGTTCAAGTTACCATCCGCAATCCGATGGTCAAATCAAAATGATGAACAGAATCTTGGAACAATATTTGTGACAACTGAGAAAATGGAAGGAGTGGCTCCCATGGGCTGAATTTAGCAACAATACTACCACTCATTCTTCAATCAAAGTTTCTCCCTTCCAAGCAGTTTATGGTATTTCCCCACCATCTCTGCTTCAGTACACTCCAGGAATGGCAAGAGTAGCAGCAGTGGATGAGTTTCTCCAAGAAAGGGAGGTTATGTTAAGGGAGCTCAAGACTACTCTGAGATAGTCTCAAGACCGAATGAAATCATTGGCAGACCAACACCGACAAGACATTAAGTTCCAACTTGGCGATTATGTCTACCTTAAGTTACAACCTTACCAGCAGTCTACAGTGGCTTTCCGTGCATCCATGAAGCTTTCTCCACGGTTCTATGGGCCTTACCAGATCATCGGACAAGTCGGGACCGTCGCATATCATTTGGAACTTCCACTGGGTGCAAGAATACACAATGTTTTCCACATAAGTAAACTGCACAAATATTTGGGGGATCGACCGGTAGCTTCTGCCAACTTACCTCCATCAAGCAGGGACGCTCATTTCCTTCCCCAGCCCAAAAAGGTTCTTCAATAGCAAGTTGTGCAGAAAGGGAGATACCGATCCAAGGAGGAGATTTTGATTAAGTGGTTTGGAGCTCCAATGGAAGACTCGACTTGGGAGGATGCAAGAAGATTCAGAAAAATGTATCCAGATTTTACCCTTGCTAGCAAAGGTAGTTGATGGGAGGAAGAATTGTTACGTGCATGCATGCCTGGTTCATGCATTGGGCTGGCTGGTGGTGGAGTGGTTTCTTGGTGGTTTAGTATTGAACTTAGTCAAAGATTGTTAGAGTTTGTTTAGGAGTGAAGTGAATTGCTTGGTCAATAAGTTGTTGTTAGTTGTTTCCTTTTCCCTTAGAGATTGGTGAGTATGGCCCCTTTATTTAGGATTAGTTTGTTGCTTTGATTTGTTGTATTTGGAAAGGTGCTATAAAATAGCACAAGATTTGCATAATAAAATCAGAAAAGATTATTATCAAGAAATTATCTCTCCCTCTGAATCTTTCTTTCTCTGTAAAATCTATCCTAAATATTCTTTCCTAAATTATCCACAACAATCTGGAAAAAGAAAAAAGAATGAGGTTTTGAGTTTCTAGTTTAGAAATTATATGGATTTGAGTTTCAAATTTTTCTTTCTCTCTCTCTCTCTCTCTCAAACATAATTATCTTCGCTTTGTCCCTTCTTCGATGTTCCCAATTTCCCATTTTTTTGCCATATGTTTCTTCTGTTCTTTTTATTCTTTACAAACTAAAATCCACATAATTTCTAAACTAGAAACTCAAATCCTCATTCTATTTTGTTTTTCTCGATCTACAATATTGCAAAAATTGAAATGGATTTTCAAAACTATAGAAAGGTGGAAAATGGAAGTTAAAGGAACCTGAAGTTGCAAATAATGAGGTTGAAAGGAGAAAAACAAAAAAGATAACAGTTTTGAAAACCCATTTAAATTTTGGCGATATTGCAGATCTAGAAAAACAAAATAGAATGAGGATTTTAGTTTCTAATTTAGAAATCATGTGGATTTGAGTTTCTAATTTCTCTCTTTCTCTCTCTCTCTCGAAACATAATCATCTTTGCTCTGTCCCTTCTTCGATGTCCCCAATTTCCCATTTTTTTGCCATATTTTCTTCTGTTCTTTTTATTCTTCTTTGGGTTTGGAAGTTCTTTTGGTCTTCATCTTTTTCCATCTCTTTGTTTCTTTGAATGTTGTAGTGGAAATTGAGCAACGCAAGTGTACATTATCCTAAACAAGTGATAGAATGATGAGTATTAAGTATCGTCCCACAAAGATTATTGATTACAAATTAACAAAATTATGCTAACTCTAATTCTATTTGAACAATCGAAATTGGAAGAAATTTTGTAAAAATAAATGAAAACAAAACAATACATAAGTTTTCGATTTCAACTTAACTTATCCATGTCGAATTGTCAAACTCATTGATCTCGTATTAAACTCATAATTGATAGTCAACAACCCTAACTATCCATTAATCTCTCTCAAGTAATATTGAAAGTACCCTTGAATGCTAATTTCCTAGATATCTCTGAAAGAATGAGAACATTTAAAAGTCCCTTAAGCTCTATGGTTCTTTGTACAACTACACAAACCATGCAACATAGAATTTTATCTCACATGCAATTCATGGCATTCAACCCAATGATCTAAACACATAAATCTCCTCTCAGTTTCATTTTGATTAACCCATCATCTAATTAGTGGTCAATTAATTAGAAGCATTAAGCATAGTAAAGAACACTCAATTAAGAAAAGAAATTATCAATTAATTAAAAGACAATTCAAATACTTCAAAGTTTTGTTAAATCATACCCTAAGAAATAAAATCTAGTTCATGATAAAAGTAAATAAAGTCCTAATAGTTATCCTAATCATCAAAAGATAAAAGAGAATATTAGAAGAAGAAAACTAGATTTGAAGCCCAAATTCCTCTTCAATCCTTGAGAATCTCCTTCTCTTTCCCTTTGGAGGCTCTTCACCTCCACCCAAAAGGGTGGGTTTGTTGTGGCTCCCCCATCTGCTAAAAATCCTATCATTAACTATTTATAGACCTACCTAAGGTGGCAAAAATACCCCTAGAAAATATCCCAAAATGGAGAATTAATCGCAACAGCGCCTAGGCACTATGATATGTCACCTAAGCGCCATAAATGATGACCTAGAATGTTGTAGAGCCTAGGCGCCATACTTTCTACCTTGTGCTACAATTTGTCAAGTAAAGTAAAATAAAAGGTGGATATAAAATCCACTCAACAAATGTCCCCAATTCCTCCTATCAAGAATAGATAAAAATGTTTAGTTTTAAAAAAAGAACCAACAACAAATAGAAAAGTATTACTAGAAGAACAACAGATGTCACCATTTAGGTTCACAAGTATTTTCCAGTTCAACTCTTCCATCCTTGATCCAGACGACACCAACAATCTTCTACCTTTTCTTTTTCCAAGGTACACATATTTTTATGGGTATGTTATGTCTATGATATCATCTTGGCAGTTTGAGCAGTTTAAATTCTTACTATTAAGTATTTTAGAAATGGTTGAAAATAGAGTAAAGTGGTGAGCTTTGGACTTTGGGTGAGAGATTTCAAATGAGAAAATGGATTTGTGAAGAAGAAAGCGCTGGAAGGAAGCATGAAATATGAAGGAAGGGTTTCGAAATATAGAAGAAGATGACGTTAGCAAGCTACATGTTGATGTTAACATTGTTTATTAATATTTTTTTTCAATATAATATCAATTACTAATCTAATGGTATTTATGTCATTTTATATGCCACATTGGAGTGATTTAGGGTGGAAGAAATTCCTTCGTAAAGGTGCTATTTGCAATTTCTCAAGCCTCAGGGGGCGCATTGAGATTAAGCCAAATGTCAAGGGTCTATTTAAATTAGTCCTACAATTTATAGCACTGGAATCATTGATAAGATACATATGCATTATTTTGTTAGCATTCTCTTTACCTATTATTAATGTACGATTCTTTCAACACCCTAGTATGCCTTGTGATTGGTCTGAAAGGTGATCTGAACCTTCAAAACAAGTAAAAACGTGAAAATCTTTAAGGTACCGTTATTGGTATTCGCCAAAGACACTCTGACATTCAAGTAAAATAATGTGCTTTGAAAGCTAGGTTTGCAGGTAGTTCAGTGTATATGAATAAGTACATTTTGAGGTTGGTAATGATGTATTTATATAACATTAGCTTGTAGTTTCCTTGTGAGATAATGAAATTGGCATTAATCCTAATGGGCTAGACCACAGGGTCTTATACTCGTGCATCCGAAGAGTGATTCCACTGAATATTGGACTCAAAATGCCTATGTTGAGGTAACCTCTTATAAGTAGAGGATCTATGTGAGATAGTCCTGTTGTGACGTGACTCGGTCATTCTGTGAAATTGGGTTTGGGTGATTTGAGCATACACGAGGCACAAATGTTGGATGGCCGAGTTTTTTCCATGACCCAACAGGAGGCATGCATCTTCAAATGTTGTTACCTTTTCTCCTCATGTTAAGAAAAATGACATTGATAATGCTTTTTTGAATAGAGATTTACAAGAGAAAGATTGCATGACTCAGCCCCATATATTTATCAATACTTAGTATTAGATAATAAGAGGTTGAGATATATACAAACTCTCTCTCATCTTATTGTTGTCGTATCACATCTCTAGAATCCTACATTAGAGGGATTACTACTCAAGGGTTATTTCTCTTCTAGTTATCTTATATCTCATGATAACTCTTTAGCATATACGACTATGTATATAATGACAGACACATGTATTAGAACATATATTGAATATATTGAGTTATTTAAAACTCTTTCATGGGATCAGAGCCTCAGACAAACGTCATGGCTATTCTTCCAGTCAGTTCATCAAACATTCCTCAACTAAGTCAAGTAACTACACCGAATTATACTTTTCCCTTCAGGCTGGAGCACCATAATTTCACCATTTGGAAAGCACAGATTTTGCCGACTATCATTTGGAGTAATTTAGAAGGATTTGTTACTGGATCTATTCAAACTCCTTCTGAATTTGTGACTGAACAAGATCCCACCGATTGAACAAAAACAGTAATTGTTGCTAATCCTAAATTTTTTCTTTGGCGTAGACTTGATCAAGCACTATTGGGGTGGATTCGTTTTTCAATCTCACTGGTGGTGCAAACCATTGTTGCTGACACCGATACTTGCAAATCATTATGGAGTGCCATAGGCAAACTCTTCGGAAGTCAATCCCGAGCCTGAGCGATGCAGATGAAGTTACAGCTGCAATCGACAAAGAAGGAAGGTCTCACAATCACGACCTATTTTACAAAACTTAACGAAATTGCTGATGGACTTAATATGGCAGGATTTCCGGTTCATAAAGAGGACTTTGTAATGCATCTACTTCAAGGACATCCTTTTGAGTATGATGTTGTTGTGACTAATGTTAACTCACGGCCAGAGGCATTTGTTGTTGAAGATGTGCTTCCTCTTTCGCTGAATCAAGAAATGTGGATTCAAAGCAATATAACACCATCGTTGCCACCGTATCATTCTGTAAATCTTGTTAATCGAAGCTCTCGAAGACCAGATAATGGTGATTATCATAATACCCATGGAGGCACCAACCATCATCAATTCTCTTATGGAGGCAATCAGCAAAGTAGAGGACGAGGACGAAGTCGTCGATCCAGGAACACTCGTTTATTTTGCCAGCTTTACACAAGACCAGGACACACCGTTCTTGAATGTTATCACATGTATGGATTTTATTCCACCATCCTCTTAAAATAATTCTGCTGCCTATTACAGTGCACCTACTACCAAAGAAAATCCAGGCTTTTACACTTCACCGGCTGTGAATGGGAATCCGGAATGGCTACTTGACAGTGGTGCCACAAATCACATCACTGCTGATTCTTCCAATCTTCACCACAAAGTGGAATATGGGGGCCTTGACAAACTAAATGTTGGTAATGGCCAAGGTTTGAATATTTTAAGTACTGGATCTTCTATTGTTCAAATTCCTTCTAGAAATATTCACCTTAAACACATTTTACATGTCCCATGCATCACAAAAAATTTGTTAAGCATTGCTAGATTGACAAAAGATAATATGGTTATTGTTGAATTTAATTCAAATTCTGTTTTTGTAAAGGATCAGGTTACGAAGAAGGTTCTGCTTCAAAGAATCCTTAAAGATGGCCTTTACAGTTTGTGTCTACCTTCATCAAAACCAGCCGCTGGTTCTAGTTTTTCTTCCAATTTTCATAACTCTACTGTGTCTTGTTTTTCTTCTATTTTAGATGCTAATAACTTATGGCATCTACGCCTAAGCCATCCCTCTTTTTCTATTTTAAAAATAAGTTCCAGCAGTTGTAAACAGATGAAATTGAATAAAATTAAATTTTTGCACAGCCTGTTCAATGGGAAAAATGCATGGTCTCTTTGCACCTTTGTCTACATCTCACAGTAAAAAACCTTTAGAATTAATTTTTTCAGATGTGTGGGGTCCTGCCGCTGTTTTATCAACAGAAGGTTATCGATATTATGTCTTGTTTGAAGATAATTTCTCACATTTTTCTTGGATTTACCCTCTCAAATTGAAATCTGAAGTTACAACTGTTTTTCTTCAATTTAAATTCCTTGTTGAAAATATGTTTCAAACAAAAATAAAAACTTTGCAAACTAACTAGGGCGGTGAGTATCGACCTTTGCAAAAAAATTTAACTGATTTTGGAATTAAATTTCAACACTCGTGTCCCCATACTCATAATCATAATGGCAAAGTTGAACGGAAACATCGTCATATTACTGAAACTGCTTTAGCTCTTTTAGCTCACAGTAAAATGCCTTTGTCCTACTGGCGGGATGCTTGTTCTACAGCAACTTTTTTAATAAATCGCTTACCCATCAGAATTCTTCACAACAAATCACCTGTTCAAAAATTGTTTCACAACCCGTGTGATTTTTCAAAAATAAAAATTTTTAGGTGTGAATGCTTTCCTTTTATTCGACCTTACCAATCTCAAAAAATTTCATACCATTCAGAAAAATGTGTATTTTTGGGGTACAGTTCCATTCACAAAGAATATAAATGCAAAAGTCTTACCACGAGAAAAATTTATATTTCTCCAAATGTCATTTTCAATGAAAATTGTTTTCCTTATGAGACACTATCTGATTCAAACAGGACCTCTGCATCTGAGAAAATTATTTCTAACAATCCTCTCAATTCTCTTGCTTTTTCATTTGATTCCATAGGCCATCTTCACGGGTTCCCACACAGACCTCTTTCGGTTCCACCTTTGCCAACAGAATGTGAGGTAAATTCTTCTAATTTGTTATCTTTGAAATCCACTAACAATGCTTCTCCTTGTGACACATCTACTTCCCATGTGGCCCCACTTCAAATTCCTCCTATACAACACCCATCACCAACGTACCCTTCTCCCATTTCACCTACTCCTATCACTCCACATACTACCAACCTGTGTACTCACCCATCTCCTTTTTCACCTACTCCAAAACTCCAAATCCTCCCAACCCGTGTCCTCATACTCCAACTATAGGAACTGCCAACTACCAACCCGTGTCATCCCCACAATTGCCCATTTCTCCTACCACAAACAGTGGCCTTAGAAAATGCACTGCCCCTACATCTACAACCTTACCACTTCAAACCATGGGCATTTCCTTAGTAGTTGATCTACCACTAAGACAACCACATACACAACACCCGGTCACTCGGTCAAAAGCAAGTATTTACAAACCCAAGCTGTTCAACTGCAAGCCTCAAAAGGACCTTAATGTCTGTGAGCCAGTTACCATTAATGAAGCATTATCTCATGAAAAATGGAGACTAGCTATGAATGAGGAGATTCAAGCTCTTTCCCAGAGTCTCTTGTTCCATATCAGTCATCTATGAATGTCATTAGGTGTAAATGGGTGTTCAAGATTAAGAAAAATCCAAATGGGTTTATAAGCAGATACAAAGCTCGCCTAGTTGCAAACGGGTTTCATCAAAATCCGGGCATTGATTTCAAAGATACCTTTAGTCCTGTGATTAAACCAGCAACAATCTGACTTGTTCTCTCCATTGCTGTGACTCATAAATGGCCAATCCGCCAGGTTGATATAAATAATGCCTTTCTGAATGGGAACTTAACTGAAGAAATCTTTATGCTTCAACCCGATGGCTTTGTCAGCTCTTCTCTTCCTTCACATGTGAGCAAACTCCATAAATCACTATATGGGTTGAAACAAGCCCTGAGGGCTTGGTATGACCGACTACGGCACACTCTCTATCAGTGGGGTTTCAAACACTCCAAATTGGACTCTTCCCTATTTATGCTACATATTCAACACGACACTGTATGGGCTCTAATGTATGTTGACGATATCATTGTCACGTGTTCAAATGCATCCTACATCAATCAGTTCATCTCCAAGCTTCATCATCAATTCTCTTTAAAAGATATTGAACCTATCTCTTTCTTTCTTGGAATCGAAGCAACTTGGTATGACACAGGCCTCTGTCTCACTCAAAGCAAATATATCTGAGATCTACTACAACGTACAAAAATGTCTGAATGCAAAATTAGTCCTACACCTGCAAGCTCAACAACCCAACTGAGTAAATATCAAGGTACAAAGTTTCATAATCCCTTTCTTTACAGAAGCACAATTGGAGCCTTACAGTATTTGTTACTTACGCAGCCCGAACTTAGCTTCATAGAAAATAAGCTAAGCCAATACATGCAAGCTCCAACCGATGTTCACTGGTCATGTTGCAAACGGATTTTGCACTACCTACAAGGTACAATTGATGTGAGGCTCAAATTTCAGCCATCTCTCCACAATGATCTCATAGGGTATACTAATGCTGATTGGGCCTCGGATGTCGATGATAGACGCTCTACTAGAGGATATTGCATATACTATGGTAACAACCTTGTGTCCTGGTCTTCCAAAAAATAGAACGTTGTAGCTAGGTCCAGTTCAGAGTTTGGATATCGTGCCCGTGCCAATGGAGCAGCTGAACTACTTTGGATTCCAGCTCTTCTTCAAGAACTTGGCATTAGACTCAAAGCAACTCCGGTAATATGGTGTGACAATATGAGTGCAAGCAGTCTGGCAGCCAATCCCACCTTCCATGCACGAACAAAACATATTGAAGTTGACGTTCATTTTGTTCGTGACCATGTTACAAGCCGGCGCATTGGAATACAGTATGTTCCTAGTTCCTATCAGATAGCTTATATTCTTACAAAAATATTTCCCACAACCAGATTTCACTATGTACGGGACAAACTACACGTCAGTGCTACACCGGTTAGTTTGAGGGGGGATATTAGATAATAAGAGGTTGAGACATATACAAACTCTCTCTCATCTTATTGTTGCCGTATCACATCTCTAGAATCCTACATTAGAGGGATTACTACTCAAGGGTTACTGCTCTTCTAGTTATCTTATATCTCATGATAACTCTTTAGCATATACGGCTATGTATATAATGACAGACACATGTATTAGAACATATATTGAATATATTGAGTTATTTAAAACTCTTTCACTTAGTTACACATTTTTGTGTAAACTACATAAAGCATTCTATGGTCAAACAGGCCCTTCGAGCCTTGTTTGACAAACTAAAACCTTCATTATTGCATAGAGGCTTCAAAAAGTCAATGGTAGACTCCTCTTTGTTCATTTTATAGACTGCTGATTTTTATATGATGTTTGGGTATGTAGATGACATAAAGGGTGTTTGGTAGCTCGTATAGAACTTTGTAAAGTATTTAACAATATGGAGTTCACCCTTCTCCTTTGTTTGGTACATCCTAGCGAAAAAATTATGCGATTATATTATCTGTGGGTTCCATTAGAATGTGACATATGGTGGATAAAATAAACCCAAGGGACGGGGTGGGTTTAACTTGCACTTGACAACACGATTCTTCTCTTCGGGTTCTTCGTCTTCTTCTCTTTGGCAAAAAAGCTCTTTCTGAAATTCTTTTCAAAACCCATCTTTTAAACATCTCTAATTTCTCATTTTATATACTACCCATTTTGTCACTTTGAAAAAATTGACAATTTGATCGATCTCTATGCAACACCTTCCTTTTCAACTTTTATTTCAATTCCATTGAAACCTCCATCTAAAGCTTTCAAAAAAAACCTCCAAAGGCCTAGCTTTCTTTCAATGAACAAACCTTTCAAATTTTCTATTCGATCTTTTTAGGTTTAGTTTCACAAATCAATTAGCAATAAGAAATTATAGGTTTGGTAACCGCCCACAAAATGTTTCCATGGTTTTAGATAACAAAATCAAGCTTCTTCTTTTTTTTTCTCTTCTTTCTTTATTTCTTTTGTTTTCCTTTTGGATTCACAGCCCCTATAATAACTTGCATTTTATGTTGCCCAGTATTTGGTAAATAAGTTGTCAAAACCAACTATTTAGTAAAAAAATTGTCAAAAACAAGTTGGTAATTATATATATACCAGTTCTTGGATGAACTTATGTTCTTTGATAACCCTTTGACTAAATTATAAAAGCCTACGTAATTAATAATATTATAAATTTATATAATCTTGGTTAATTTTTTATTTTTAAAAAAATTAATATAGTACAATTGTGCACCAAACACAGTTTAAAATAACTAGGCTAATACAATTCTGCACCAACTAGCGTAACATGTACAATCCAAACTAATACAATCTAGACTAATACAACGCAGGCTAGAACAATATAGACTAAGACAATACAACGTACCAAACATACTCTATAATTACAATGTCATGTGCACAAAATATCTCTAACCTTATTGAAAAAAACCTCTCAGGTATCTTAATAACACAATTGATTTTGGCTTGCATTTAAAAGTTCCAAATCCCATTAAGTTGATTTTTCCATGGATGTGCTGATAGGAGTTTGGCTAGTTGTCCTAATGATAGAAATCATGCAGTGGTTATTATGTTTTTCTTGGATCTAATTTAGATTTTTGGAGCTCTAAGAAATAGTTGATAGTGACTAGGTCCAGTGCAGAAGCTGAATATCAATCCTTGTCTAATATATCTATTGAATTAAGCTGGTTGTGTGAACTTACAATAGAATTGCACCATCACTTGGAAAGACCAATGATATAATATGATAATCTAGGTACTATTGCTTTGGCATAAAATCATGTTTTGTATGCGAGAACTAAACAAATAGAGTTTGATGTGTACTATGTATGGAACAAAGTACTATCTTTTTTGTTGGAAATCATGTCATGTCATGTTAGCATTCAAGTCATCTCCAGCTCAGTTTGTGTTAGAATGGTCAACTCATGTTTATGTTTGCATGACAAGTCAACATTCAAAAGGCACTACATCCACATAAATTGTACAACAGGTTATTAACCATGCCATATGTAGGGCTGTTCACCTAAACTGAGAAAATCGATCGTCCAACAGCTACCAAACCCAAAAAAATGGGTCAAGGATAGTCGGCGATCGGTTAATCAATCGACCACCAATGGCCATATGTAGTTATCTATTTTTGTTTTCTTTTGTCTTCAGGCCCATTATAACCTTAATAAGGACCTACAGGTTTTTGTTTGAATGTATTCATGGTAGTGGAGATTGGACTATTAAGCAAGCATATGGCAGTACAATTTCTTACATTGAATTTGAGTGTGCATTGAATCATTTAAACACTTGAGTGATTAGAAATAATTTAATGAGATGTTTGCCTAGCTAGATTGAAATTTAATTAACTTGAATAATGTTGGTTGATATTAAGATTGAGGAGTGTTGGGTTAACTTGATTATGATTTGTTATTTTATTGAATTATGTCTCCATCTGTGATATTTGGTACTCAATGATTTTGGAATATTTTTGAAAGAGGTTGTATTAATTGTCCGAGACGTGCTAAGATTAAGTGTGGTGGTATGCAATTAACCATAGAGAATTGTTTTTACAAATATATAAGATCTTAATTATAAATTTGTTCATGGTTGTTGAAATTATTTTCTTAGCTAGTATGTAACACATTTGTATTTACTTGAAACATTTAGGCATTTATCATCTTACACTTGAAACACACAATTAATTAATCATTGTTCAAACTATTAATGGTGTTTCAAGTTGCCTTGGGAGATCGAATATTAAATCAATTGCATCTTTCTTTACTTCTTCGGAAATTTGGAATGTCCCAAGGTCTGCAAAATAAAGGAGCAAATTGGACTGCATTGCAGTGTTTTAGTGGTTCTCTCCAACCTATTGTCCGTCTCAATTGCTTTGTATTTTTAATTTATCTGATGTACAAAAGTACTGCTTCATCTAACGAAGATTTTCCTTTTAAAAGTCCAATAAAAAAATACTATTTTCTTATTGCAAAATGAAATTTATGCAAGCCAAACGAACACAAATGTGCGAGATTTTGGACCTATTAGGCCTTGATTTTATCATGTAATAAACTGATCAAGCACTCATTGCATAATCAACAAAAAGAGAAAAAGTAATTAAAAAACTTCACTATGCATATATATATATATATATATATATATATATATATATATAAATGTAAAATATTACATCCTTCTTCGTCCTTTAACATAGCATGATATGACTGAATTGATTTCTTAATTAAACTTTTTAAATGAGTGCAAATTGTTGTAGAACACTTAGTTATTGTATTACAAGCCGAAGAAAAAAAAACAGATAAAGAATCAAAACATCCCAAAATTGGCATAAAGAGCCAATTACAATACATCAAAGCAACACATATATCACCACCTTAATTTACTAAATCACTGCTCTTGTCTTGTTGGAGATGATATAGAAATCCATCAAAGAAGTTCTTCCAAAGCAATTAAGCCAAATTAGTAAAGCAGATTTTTATCTGCCTTTATAATTTGATTTATATCAGCTGCTATAGCCGTTGCATCTGCAGAAACTCCAGGCAAACCCATTCCAGTCAATCCAACACAGTAGAGGCCATTTTCTCCCTTCCAATTCTTTGGTGGCTTATTTATTGGTTTGCCATTGTCATTAAGGACATAGTAGTATTCCTACACACGCAGCAAAATAATTAATACTTACATAAAAATTGTTTCATGTCTTTCTCTTTTTACATATATATATACAGTATTGTTCTGTTGGGAACATTTTTTTATCTTATGTTGAGAACTGTGCCACCTTGGTTTCAACACAAAGTGATAAAATATATATTTCCAACAAATCAAAATTGTATATATATATACACACACATGAAATGATACATTTATAAGGAGTGAAAAGTTACCTTGAGCCAGTTATATGCTACACTTCTGTAGCCAGTTGCAAATACTATGGCATCAAAAGTCTTTACTACACCATTTTTGAATTCCACATAACTTCCATTTATGTTCACAATTTCAGGAAGAACCTATCAATGAGACAAATTCATCAAAGAGACAAATTTATATCCTCTTGTAGATTTTTATAATTTATTATTCCCAAAACAAAATAATGAACAATTTTTATCTAGTTTTTAAAACGAGAAACAACATCTAAGTAGTTGGTTTTTTTTTTTTTTTTCATTTTTCTTTTAATTTTCAATAAATTTATTAGTTACCTCGATTTCTCCTGCCTGAATCTTTTCAACAGCTCCGCGGTCGATTACAGGGGTTTTCCCAGTAGCAGCTTTGAAAGCAAAAGGTCCTTGGTTTGGTCGATGAATTCCACGCTTGGACAAATTTCCAAATACAAGCTTTGCATTCAGCAAAATGAAATTATCCACAACGTTTACTGGAAAGTATTTTAACAGCTTCATCCCAAGAAACACCATTTCCCTCGTAAGTACATGAAACTGCATGCAATTACCAAGTACGTACCAGATTAAAACCATGAATTGAATCTGCATATTGCTAGGGTTAAGGATGAATAAAATATTTATAGTACTAGCTTTGCATAATGTATATGGGTTTATTATTTATTTGTTGAACCATATGTGAATTTTTAACTTTTTTGAACACCATTTAAATTTCTCCAGTTCAAGTATATATAACTAAATTCCAATCCATCTCTTATAAGTTTTAAGTTTTGATATCAATGCGGCAGGATAATGGTTCAATACATATGGTATCAAAATCGTGCAAGTTCTAAATTCAAAACGTAGCAGTGCTAGCTAGTTTTCAAAAGTTATTTCCTATATTGAAGCAATTTTTGGCAATCATACAAACACACCAATCAATGCAGAGAGGAAATAAAAAATAAAAAAGTTGGAAAAATATTATTATACTTACAGGGCTTCTAATGAGGATGGAAGTTTGAGCTCCAAAGTCTGAAAGGTCTCTGCTAATCTCCATTCCTGAGTTACCACACCCAACCACCAACACCTTTTTGCCGCCGTATATTAGCCCAGATTTATACTCCGAAGCATGAACAATGTCTCCTTTAAAGCTATGTAAACCACGCATCTCAGGAATAAAAGGTTTGCTATTTTCTCCGGTTGCCACCACCAAAAACTTTGCAACATAAACCTCTATTTCCCCACTTACACTATTCTTAGCTTCAATCCTCCATTTCTTTTCGGTTGTATCGTAATACGAGGACACAACCGTACGATTGTACCGGGGTTTTACGTTGAATCTCTCGGCGTAATCATCAAGGTAATCAACAAAAGTGTCTTTGGACATGAACTTAGGGGTTGAAGGTTGGTGTGGTAGGTGTGGTAAAGAGCAGTACTGCTTTGCAAGGTGAAGCCTTAGGCGATCGTAAGCGCGTTTCTTCCAAAGCGAAGCACAGCAATCTTCTTGTTCAAGAACAACGTTGGGAATTGACATTGAGTTCAAGCATGCAGAAGTTGCAAGGCCAGAAGGACCAGCACCAACTATTGCTACCAAAATGCCATCCATGGTGATGATTTTTTTGTGTTTTATTTGATGGATTTCTTTGGCTCCACACTTTTTGCTTCTAATGTTTTTGTCGTATAAATAGGGCTTAAAAAGCTTAACAGAAATAACTCATTCCCACTCTTAGTTTCGTTGGGGAAAACTAGTTTTGTTATATTAAGATTGACAGCACCATTCATTATAAACGGACTTGCTTGAAGGAAATCAATTGAAGGTTTTCGGTATAACTTTTTTCTTCCAATTCCAAAACTCTCTCACCGATATAACAATATCTAATGAGTTTAGTTGTATAAAGAGAGAAGCTTAGAAGCATATAATGCTCATAATAGAATATTTTTCTCACAAATTTCATCTAATGATTGGTTGTCTAATAATATGCACGTATTAACAAAATAACTGAATATATACATAGACTTCCGTTCTAATGAAAACGTCTTCCCAGTATAAGAATCGAACATGTTGATTTGATAAGTAAAAAAGCTGACACCTCAGTTAATAAATTAAATATTTAAAAAATTAGTTAGACAAGTGGCAACCCTTTAAAACTTAGGATCCCACTCAAGTAAAACCCCTTCAAATGAATCTCTTTGGAGACCCTCTTCCATGATTGACACTTGGCAAAAAAATAATTTAAAAGAAAAAAAAAACTAGTGAAACCGGTTGCAAGAGGGAAAAAATGGGAGGAAAAATTAGTTTGGGCGGCAAAATGGTTGTGTGGCCAGGAAAAGGAAAATGCCATTTGTCTAGTAAAAAATTACTTCAAATGGACAAAACTTACAATTTATGGAAACAAATTATTAATTTTAGAACAAATTATATATTATGGAAAAAATTATTAAAAATTGAAGAAAATTACTAATTATGGACGAAAGTTATATATTTTGGAAGAAAGTTACGTATTTTGAAAAAAATTACGCCGTATGACAAAATTACTAAATATGAAAGGAAATTACTAAGTTTGGAAGAAAGTTACTTATTTTGGCAAAAATTACACCATATGACAATGTAAAACAAAATTACTAAAAATAGAAGAAAGTTACATATTTTGGAAAAAATTACACCCTCAGACAAAATTACTAAATATGGAAGAAAATTACTAATTATGGAAGAAAATTACTAAGTATGGAAGAAAATTACATATTTAGGAAAAAAAATTACACCGTATGACAAAATTATTAAATATGGAAGGAAATTAATTAATATGGAAGAAAGTTACATATTTCAGTATGGAAGGGGAGGCGCCTAGTCTTTTTTGCTTTTCAATTTTTGGGTATGCAATGTTAGGGCATAAATTCCACTTCCTTTATCTAAATTTGGGTGGATTTAATGGGTATTCGGGTGGGGCAACCGGTTAGGATATCAGAAAATTTCACATCAAGAAATTTTTTTATTTTTTTTTTGCATTTACGATGTCTTTGGTTTAAAAATGGCAGAGTCTTCCAGGCTGTAAGCCAGGCGCCTGGCATTTGAATGCTTAATTTTATTTTATTTTTTTTGCATTTACGGTGTCTTTGGTAAAAAAATGGCAAAGTCTTACAGGTAGTAAGCCAGGCACAGTGGCAGGCACCTAGCATTTGAATGCTTTATTTTTTATTTTATTTTTCTTTTAATGTACGGTGTCGTTTGGTATACAATTGGAAGATACCTCCAAGTGGTAAGCCAAGCGCAATGGCAGGCACTTGGCAACTGCAATTTGTGGTTTTTTTTTTTTTACGACGAATAGCCCGTTTCGCATGATTTGGTCTAGGACTTTAGTTGGGTTACCATTCAAGCATACATATCTTTGATTTGGTTCCAATCAAAACATATCTCACTGTCAAATACATAGACCATTAACTGAACATATGGGTTCATCTATTGATGAACAATATACCAATTCCTATTGCTACAATACTACAACAAATACCACAAATCTTCCATATACTCGATGTTTCGCTTAACTGCATGTTTTGTCCATTGGCATTGCTAAACATATTGTACGTACTCCCTCTCAGCTTCATCCAGATTCTTATATGACTTGTATATGTTCCCCTTCCATCCATGAACTTGTTCGATGACATTGAGGCCGTGAATGATATATTCCTTGTTTGCGTCCTTGGAAAATACACTTTTTTACCAACCATATTCCTGCCATAACAATTTCAAATTTTCAGTCAAATACACACAAAATTCGCATGAACTTCATTCTGAACTTTTCTACAAATGGGAAACAAATGTGACTAACCAGATTCTTTTGAACAAGGTTAAAGAAGTTATTGCAGTCTGAAGCAGTTCATAACTACTGTATCAATTAAACCGACATTAATGTAACTACTGAATTTCAACCTACCCGGTTTATTAAATGCACCAATTAATTTATGCTTTTTGTTTCGCAATACCAGCGTACCTGTGTTTTGACCTTCGACCTTTCCTCATTAGGCTCTAGACACTAGACAGCTCCTTCTTCGTTGAATTCTGCATTTGTCAACTTTTAACAAACAAAGAGAGCTCCAGTTACATAGTCAGCGGTCAAAGAATCGACCTACATATATTGAGGTAAATATTTCAAAACATTTACTCACAACAATATGGGAAATATATTTCTTATTCCTGGGTTTTTCTGGACGTTTTGAAGCAGCAACACCAAACCCACAGTGTTAATTTAGGGAAAAATGAAAAAAAAGCCAACACGTTAATAAATGAAATATCCATGTCTCATACCCAAATTTTCAAAAACAAAATATTTCACAAAGTAATTAAGTATGAGCCACGAACGACATACCAGGCGTCAAAAAATACTGGAAAAGTGGATATAAAAAAATTTGCTGGAGAGAGAGCTTGTGATTGTTACAATCTTCAAAAAAAAATTGTGTGTAAATGTTATTTGAAAAGACGGTGGGCTTATCTATAACTGTAGGATTCGGATTTTTCTCAAGTGAAGAGGTGCACATATGGACAATATTTCAGCCATACTGGGGCCACATGGCTCTATATAAGACAACCAATTTATTTCTTTTGAATTTTTTATTTGACCGTATTTGTTTCAAATATTCTATCCAAAAATTTGACAAAACCACTTTTGGTTGCCACCTATTGCATTTGACCAAATTGAAATTCAAATTTGGATCTTATATGACACAGTTTCTCCCACCAATTTGTTTTTCGCACCAAATTCACTTTCCCACCCATTATATTCGCACTTAATTTGTGGTTCATGTTTTCATTTTGCAATTTTCATGGGTAACATGGCATTTACCCGGGTACATGACAAAAAATGCTCAAATGTGTAAAATATAAATTTATTCAGCTATATGTGCAATAAATAATCATTTGTTCGAATTATTACATTTTTTCAAATGTGTGCACTTAAAATTATAAAAATATGAATATCAACCCACTTGAAACCTGACAAATGGAATCTTTTCTTGCAGGTTATATGGCCGACTCACAAGGAAGTTCATTTCCGACTAAAGGCAATACAGGAAGACGAAATGATGTGTTCGCAAATGGGAAACTATATAGTTCATTGACAGGCGATGATATTATTGGCACAGAGTTTAATACTCTAGATGAAGCAATCGACTTCTACGTGACGTACGCGAACATAGTTGGTTTTGGTATATGTAGATTCCACATGAAGAAATATACAAATGGTAAGATACGTAAACGTGTATGGGTGTGTGCTAAAGAGGGGTATAGAAGTTCAATTTGGTCAGACAACAGTAACCAGACACGCGAAGCGAAGGCAATAACTCAGGAAGGGTGCAAAGCTACATTTGGCGTCATTAAGAATTGCATGACCGGCAAATGGAATGTCTCTAAATTTGTCGCGGAACATTCACATCATCTTCTTGCAATGCATGAGACACACTATCTTCGTTCTAATCGGTCTGTTGATGGAGCCTATTTGACCCAAGCTCAGGCGATGCACAATGTTGGTATAGGAACAAGTAAAATAATGGACTACATGGTTGAGCAGTCGGGTGGATTCAAACACGTTGGATTTCAGCGCACTGATTTGCATAACCAATTCACGAGAACACGCAACGTCGGCATAAACTTGACTGATTCGGAGACTTTGATTGCACACTTCATGACAAAGGGGGAGTTGGACCCCGACACTTTTTTCAGGTACACTGTAGATGCTGACATGCGTCTATGCAATATTTTTTGGTCTGACTCACTAGGATGTTTCGATTACAGTATATTAGGTGACGTAGTGGCATTCGACGCAACATACAAAACCAACACGTACGGAAAACCTTTTGTCATTTTAGTTGGTGTCAACAATCACTATCGGACCGACATATTTGGTATGGCTTTAACTGGTGACAAAACAGTTGAAACATACACATGGTCGCTTAAAACTTGTTTGGCTACAATGAATAATAAGCAGTCAGTATCCGTCGTTACTGATGGAGACAAAGCAATGCGAAAGGCTATTTCAATTGTTTTCCCCAGCTTTAACCATCGGTTATGCACTTGGCATTTAGAGAGAAATGCTATGGCGAATTTGCACAACGTACAAATGGTTAGGAGATTCACAACTCTTATGCTTGGCGAATACACCGTGTCGCATGGTCGAAGAATTTGATGCTCACAGTAATGCGTGGCTGAAAACGATGCATGAAACAAGATACCTTTGAGCAGAAGCATTCATGAAAGGCAATTTTTTTGCTGGCATGCGTAGCACACAGAAATGCAAGAGCATGAATGCGTTTATTAACAAATACAGTAAAGGTTGACCCAAACTATATCAATTCATAATTGCTATTGATAGGGCCATTTCAAAACTGAGGAACCAAGAGGGCACGGATGATGTTGAGTCCAAATACAGCTCCTCAGTCCTAAGTATGCATATCCAGGTAATTGAGAAGCAAGCATCTGCTGTTTACATGCGGAAAATTTTTAAAATGGTTAGGGTGCAGATGCTGGAACAAGGAGGTCTTAACATGATTGACTGCATGGACTACGGGGATAAGCATGTGTACACCGTCACAAAGTTCATGCATCCTGAACTAAGCTGGTTGGTATCGTACGATTATAACCATGATCACATAAAATGCGCATGCAACCTTTTCGACGCCACTGGCATTCTTTGCAGTCACGCATTCTTCATTATTAAACAAGAGAATCTCCGAGCCATTCCCAATTCCCTACTACTAAAAAGGTGGAGAAAAGATGCAAAATTGGGGACAAACTGTGATGATTAAGTGCAAGAGAAAATGAATGACATAACATCAACCATTAGGTACGGCGCCTTGGTAACCCATTGTAGCAAAGTTTGCCTCTATGGCTCAAAGTCATAACAAGGATATAGCGAGGCAACCGAAGACATAACGCGTCTAGCTATACGACTTCAAGAATTGGCAACCATGCATGACCAAACAGAGTTGAGGATGGGGGATAGCCGAGGTAAAAGACATGTTATACAGGATCTGGTGGTTGCCAAAATGAAAGGAGGCGTTTCGGGGGGAACTAAGGAGGCGAAAGAAAGAAAATGTGGTTCATGCAAGAAACCGAGGCACACCAAGGGAACATGTGCAAAACAGTTTAAGAAACCACTTGATCAGTCAGCCGAAATGGAGAGTGAGATTGGCGTCCAATATTCAAACACTATAGATTTCATTCAGGAATATGACAAAAATAATTTCAGAAGCCAAGAAAGTAGTGTTGTTGACCTTAGCCCCCCAAAATATGGCCTGAACACATTGGATTTTAGCAATGGAGACCCATAAATGGCACCCACGCATATGCAATGGTGGTTTCCAGGTATACATACATATATAGAAATGACTTCATTATATTTAAGGATGTGCAAGCAGTACTCTGTTTAACCATTCTAAATTTTGATAAGGGATTTTTGACTGCATATTTTGCTCTGGCCATAAAGGGCATAGAGCACCAGGCTTTTATACCATGCGCAATGGCAGGCGCCTGGTCTGGCAAAATTATTTTTAAAAATTTTTCACATGTTTGTTGTATATGGCAACTTACGGTAGAACGAACCAGGCGTCATATCAGGCGCAATGGCAGGCGCTGGTCCAGCAAAATTTTTTTTTTTAATTTTTCACATGTTTGTTGTATATGGAAACTTACGGCAGAACGGACCAGGTGTCATACCAGGCGCAATGGCAGGCACCTGGTCCGGCTACAATTATTTGTTTTTGGATTAGGCAAGCAATTTTTTGTATCGGGCAGAGCAGAACAGGTGTTATACAAGCACAAAGTCATGTGCCTGGTCCGTCTAAACAAAAAATTGGATGTTTGACAATAATTTTTTGTAAATGTATTGTATCTTATATTTCAGGCATGCAATAAGACCTAGCAATAGACTGGTTGGAAGTATTTGCCTTCTACGCATCTATTCATTAATGGTAATGGCTCATGATGACGACGGTGTTTTTTACACAAACATGGCTAAATTATTAGGACTCATGGTGTAATGTTTAAATATGTATATTACTTCAGAATCCAAATATTTGAGGTAAACGTTTTGGTAAACTATGCCATAAATTTTGTAAAATACAACCCGGGAAGAAAGTTTTGTTATATGACACAGTTTGGTTATTTCATATGCATTGGCAACAGAAATGATATGGCTAAGTTGTCCAGCGTGATTTATGGAGGATCTAAAAAAAATTGAAATTAATCTTGCAGGTTAATGATAGCACTATTGGTGGCTGGATAAAACATAGTAAATGTTTACAAAATCTAAATTTTATAGAGCAGTTCCTACAAGATATATATACAGGGTAAAAAATCAGAAAATGCAAAAATATGACGATTACAAAAATGTTCTAAGAACCCTAAAGGAAATTATGGATTCGTACATGTTTCCTTCTACATTTCTTTCTCCCTCTCACTGATGGCAACTTGGTTTTGGTAGGATGGGGTGAATCAATGCAGTTCCCTACCCCTCTATAATGAGCATTGAAGGATTGCATCAATTGACCCAACGTCAGATTGTGGGCTTCGAACATGAGATCCATAACTGTGAAACACCGCTCGAGCTATGAGTCAAACTACAGGAAAAACAATAAATCAAATCGATGAAACTATAATTGGGTCCCTCATATTGAGACAATAGAATAGGAAAAAAATATATAAAATACACATCGAAACAATTTAAACTTAAGTGGCAGAAAAAATTACCCTTGATAAGGAAAAATCGAATGACTCCATAAACTTGACGACGAATAGCCCGCAATCAAACCCGTTATCTTGAGTGGTGCATTTTATGGGTTTACGGAGGGAGAATGACTCAAACAAATACCCTTTTTTGTACACTCTTGCTATCTCTTCGGCCAATACGAGATCGAACGCCTTTAACTACGTTACACCAAGATTTAAGTTTCGTAAAAGATAAAAACATAATATGGTTCAAAATGTTTAAATCACAAACCCATATAGAGTAATATCAACACAATTCCACGCAGACCATACAAAAAAATTTAGTTGAACACGAATAAACTAAATAAAAAAAATGTTAGCAGTTATATTGTCGCATGCAAAAGGATGCTCTTATTATATCATAAAACCATGGTACTGAAATTAACATATGCACCAATTTTTTAGACTAAAATGAATTAGCTATATTTTGATGGTGCCGGAGACAAGTTCCAAAAACAAATGTGAACTTACCATCGAACGAGATGCACTTTCCCGCTTGCGTCTTTCCCTTGGATTTGGTAAAAAATCCCAAATCTCACAGACCATATCTCTGACGTACACAACTATAAGATACCAATGCCCATTGTCGTCATTCAAGGGAATGTAAATCTAACAATAAAAATATTTTGGAAAAAATTGTTAGTTTGTAACATATTTACAAATCAACTGTATATATATGATTGTGGGGTTCATATACTTATGGATGGAAAGAATATGAAAGGAAAATTTTGTTACAACTTTTGCCAGCAATGGAACACGTTATTAAATTCATCAATTGCATCTAACCTTTTCACAGTAGTCAAGCTTCCCACAGAATTTGTCGATGAATTTCCATGTGTTTGCAAACACTATAATGTCATCGGTAGTGTTTGCACAATCAATTACCTTTTGCTGCACAAGTAGAAGTAGCACTATAACATTACATTTAGTGCGAGACAACAAATACTACAAAGGGAGAGTGACATGGAACATGTTGAACGTTCCACGTACACCACATTTCAGACTAAAATACAATTCCTTACTTGAAAAGCTGGAGTCAGAAACCACTGCTTCAACTCTTGTGGAGGGTATTTCAACCTTTCACGATATATGAATGCTTCCACAGCTACTAAGTCAATTACCTAAACAGCCACGTTTAAATACAACCCTAAAAAAATATAGTAATTATGGCAAATGTACCGTGTTAATGAAAGAATCATATGTACTATGCATGTAAAGATTTTTATCGAATGCGTACTGCAATAGCTTTACGCTTGATTCTGGAAGTGAGCTATGCATGCGAAACGGACCAGCGTTGATGATATGACCCTCCCCAATGCCACCCTAAGTACAAAAATAGTAAATCAAAAGTGGAAATCAATTTTATCGTTACTTTACGATTATGTTTAAGGAAGTATCCTTTACAGACCTCACTGTGTGCGAGGCGAGCTGACAGGACCCGCCCCGGATATCCCTCCAGATTAACCGGAGAGGCCCCGCCTGAGGAAGATTCCACCAGAACCCCTCGGGGCAGCCAACAGAATCCTCCTCCGAAAATGAGTTCAATAAACAATAAAATAATAAATAGGACAAAAAGTTGATAAGATATGCATTGCAACAAACAACTAGCCGTACTGAAATAAATAACATAACAGATTAGGGAGAATGTGGGAATGACAGAATCACTAAGTGAGATAACAAAATATAAATGATACAAATCCAACAATAAACAAAATAAAGAGAACATGATTTAATACATAATAAGAAGTAGTAGCGGAAGTCGAGTGCGAATGCGATGCCGACGGTAGCTCATGAGGACCTGCAGCTAGGATCTAGGGAACGAAGTTAAAAACACAAAACGTGAGATATAAAATCTCAGTGAGTGCTCCTAGATAACTACAAAATACAAGTTCAACAGTTTAAATCCTTTACAAAAGGTTCCCCGATTTGAAAATCATTTCGCAAACCCCTTAGTTTTATCCCCAAAATCATTAAATCATTATAAAACAGTTTATGGGGCGAAAACGTAATTTAAAACAATCATTGAAAACACGAATCAATCTCTAAAACCATAAATATAATCTCAACAAGAAACATTAAATTTATTCGTAAATCATGTTTGATTAAAATGGCAAATAGAACATTTGTTAAATCCAACACCAATCTAAAACCAAATACCATGGCTCCAACCCACAAATTCAAAACCATCAATTTAAAATCAGCAATCAACAAATATAAAACCCAACCAATACCACAACATAGTATCGTGCCGTGTGACCCTCAGCGTCCTGATGGCGTCACAGGCGGGGAGAGGGGGGTAAACTCATCACAACGAACCGGCGTCCCAAATCCGTCATGGCAGGATCCTCATCATCTCTCTCCCAACACGTGTCCATAGCAGAGGATGGCATAATACATATAGCGCGCATAATAATACATCTCAATCAACATCTCAATACCATGTGGTACTCCTCAAAATCATGTGTAAAATCCTCCATCATCGAATATCAACAATTTTTCAAATCCTTTACTTTTAAACAATTTTCCAAAATCTTCTCTTTTGAAAAATTTTACGAAAAACAATCAAATATTTTGCATATCAGAAAATTGCCCCAAAATTCTTAAATTCCACAAAAGCCATAATTTTTCTTTAAATCACCAATTTTCACAAAATTGTAAAATATCCAAAATATCAAAATCACCGATAACCATTTAAAACATAAATGCACATTTAGTCTTAAATCATCAATAATTTAAATCAGAATATAATATATTTAATAAACATAATTTAAAAGCGCAAGAAATTTCAATCAAAACAAATCATATGCAGTTAAATCATAATAATATATAATCCCAAAATGATTTAGAAAATAAATGCACTCACTGGTCTGACGCGTGCTCCTGCTGGATCTCCGATCCAGCCCTCGAACGTGCACGAACACCTAAAAATAATTTACCAAAAAATTCTTTTAATTACCGAAAATCTAACCAAAGGCTTAGAGGAGTCCTCTAAGTATCCAACTACAAAATTAAAATACTAATTACAAGATTGCCCAGCAATTTCAGTAGTTACGAAAATACCCCAATATTTTCAGAAATTACGAAAATGTCCCAAATCGGTAAAAATCCCCAAAATACATAGATTTTCCCGTTTCAAATCTGATTTCAGCAAACTTTATACCGAAACAAAATTGAAGATGCAAGGAACAAGAATCTACCTTCAATTTCAGGATTCGTCGCAGCAATTGATCAGAATTGGTCCCGGAAGATCGGACCTCGGCCGGGATTGTGCTTTTTCGAATCCGACCAAAATTAAATCAAATTGAAGGTACAGAAAGCTTTCCCACGACCCTAGGAACGCGTTGGGACGGGAGGTGAGCACTCACTCACCAGAAAAGGACGAGATCGGCGGCGGCGAGTGGAGGAAGACGGCGGCGACGCGTGGGCGGCGCATGGGGTGGTCACCGGAGTCCGGCCAGCTGCAGATCTGGTCGCCGGCGCGGTCTGAGGCCAGTGGTGGTGGCTGTGTTGTGCCACCCGCCGGCGATCGGAGTAGATCTAGGTGGAAAGGTGGCCGTCGCGGGTGGTTTTTCTGAGACTTCGCGGCCCTTTTTCGACGTGATACGGCAGTCTTCGGGGTCAATCTTGGTACCAAAACGTAGATCGTCGCACCAGATTTCCAACGGTACCAAGCACGCTCCCTAACTCCACCGGAACAGTGAGATATGGCCGGCCAAAGGTGGTGTCGCAACAGTGCACGGGCTGCACGGGTTGCACGAGCTCTCGGTCTCGCTGCAATTTCTGGCGATCTGGGTCGTTTCACGGAGAACCACAGGTACAGGGAGGAAGAGGAGGTTGCCGGCTTCGATCTAGGGGTGGTGGTCGGCCAACTCCGGCCACGGTGTGGCGGCTGTCAGCGTGAGAAGGTGGGGCGCGGTGAAGGTGGGAGAAGTCTCGGGTGTGTGCTGGAAAATTCCAGACTTGGCCAAAAAATTTAAGGATGAAGACAGAGGCAAAATGGTCATTTCCCATCCAAAAATATCAGTCCTTGCCAAATTACCAAAAAGTCCTTCACACTAAAATGACCATAACTTCCTAGTCTTAACTCCGAATCAAGCATACTACTAATCTACGGACTCGTATCGATTAGCTCTACGCAACGGTACCAAAGTCAAACCCAAAATATAACCACACAAAAAGTCAACTTTGAGCCCACTCAAGGTCAAACTTGAGGTTTTATTATTTTTCTCAAAACGGGATGTTACACGAGTGGCGATACTACTCAATTGGCAGCCAAACTATTTTCCAAAATTAGACGAAGAATCGTTTCGCATAGAATCAGCCACCTTGGCATTCTTCAGCTCCTCATTATCGGTGGAAATATCTTGGATTGCTCGAGTTTCAGATTGGTATCGTGAAAGAGTGACTTTCAACAGGGAAGGGGAAGCATGGGCCGACGATGCACGGACTATGCCACTAGCTTCTCCAACATGGGAGTCTCGGCATAATGGTTTCTTGAGCAAACCAGTAGACTTCACTAAATCTACTATGTCGGACGTCACCCCCACTTTAAGAGTTGCGAGCTCATCCTTGACCTCCTTTTTGAAACTAAACAGCTCCTTCATCAATATTTCCACATTCTTGGTAAGAATACTGAGTTTATGAAAAGCATCAATCGTAGATTGACTATTGACAGGAATCTTAACGGTTACGTCAATAGTTGGGACCCGGGAGGACTTGTCTCTGGCCTGTTCTGCCTCGTCAGCCTATCAACAAAATCGATAATTATGGTTACAGTACAATAACATGGACATGGCATTTAGAAGTAACTTTACGTACATTAAATATGAATTGGTAAAGAGCTGACTGGATTTGCAAATTGAGATAGCAAAGTATTAAACAGCTTCTTGAATTTCTTAGTCTCCTTATCACCCCAAGCATAAACTGCCGGTATGTTTCAGGAAACTATATGTTTTCCCACCCATGCAACGTCCATATAAAACAGCTACCAAAACAAGAAAAAATGTTGACACATAGTAATTAAGTAAATTACAAAGTTAAAAGACTTCAAAAAAATAAAGATTAATATTTTTGGATTTACCTAAAGCACCAGCAAACATCCACATATATACTGTGACTTGGAATTCATGTACTTCTAGATGCCCTCGCATAGATGGTTTGAAGTCCATGTTGCCCATTTTTTCCCTCTTATCAAATTCGCACTAAAGACTCGGATGAGGTCCTTGTTGGGTATGTACAAGGAAGACGTGGGACTCAATATTGTCCCCATCAAGAACATAGTGAAGATAACTATGAAGTCATCCCCAGTAGCCTCTTTCTTGGCCAATATCTGGTGCAGTGCGGCGATGGGGATAGGTACTTTGCCCAAAGTGTATTTGGCCCTCAGCTTGTCCAACGTAATCGTGTCATGGGAAGCATCGTCCGACAGCCCCATCAGCCTCTCAACATCTAAGGTGTGGCTAAAAGGATTGAAATGGTCCACCAACCACAGCACCAAAGATCTATCCACCGGGGCTAATCTACGCCTAATTTGGCATCTAAACCCTAAGTCTTCAACAGCTTTCTTCTCATCCTCTGTGAAACCATGAACCACATACCACATGCGTTCAAAGACGCATTGCATGTAAAACGTCCGGATGTCCTCCATTTCACTGCAATAATGCATCTTCTCCTTACTGTCAAGGTCTTTCCATTTTCTACCCAACTCCTTAATAGCCTACAAATTTGTTTCTAAATTAGCGTCCAATATGCATTTTCCTTAAGAAAAGTAATACAAATACGAAAGTGAAAATCAGACTAACCTGTTTGGTTGGCCGCTATCCATTGTGCTTCATCTTTTTGCGTTCGCTCTTTCTGCAAAAAATGAGGATAAAGACCTTTGATTTGCCATTTTAAGGAATGCATTAGTAATTTCACTGTACTTTTACATCAAATCCATCATACTTACAGATAATTATACCAGCCGTTGCTATTTCATTTTCGATTCCCTTTAATGTTGGATGAGCGTGTCTCGGATGGTCCTAGCTCGGATGGCCCTGCCTCAGACGGGCGTGGCTCGGACAGGCCTCCCAATACGTGTTAGTTTTTTGAAGATTGCATTGTGCAACAAGATACAATGTTACTAAATTTACACGCAGCCAATTATTCACGTAAGTGAATATCGTAATCACAAAGTATATTTATTAACAAAGATAGCCAGGGAAAACATACCATGATGCTTAGCGAACAGACTACAGTTTCGTGTAGGCCCTTTCGATCTAAAAACGCAAACCCAAATTCTTGCCAGATGCCTAAAGCAAATACAATCGCATACCAATAAACAAAATAATGAGCTAAATTAATACATTGAAAGGGTGTTTTCGAATTTTGTAGAATATGATTACTTTCAACCATATTCTACTACAAATTATCTTTGAGCCTAACAATATTCCATACACTGTTGTTTAAAGAAACCCTAACAACAAAACTCTAATAACCTTGAAAATGAAACCTTCAAAAAGTAGACAAAATATCAATAGTAAAATTTCTATATTTAATTACGCTTGGCAGATTCAGTGCACAAATAGATCACAACATAAACAAAATATATATAAAATCAGTGCACATACTTAATAAAACAGCATGATTTGCATAAACTATGTAAAAATTTCAGATAATACTGGCAAAGCAATTGTAAATAATATCGTCTTTTAGTAAAATACAAACACAACAATTAAGTTATTCCACTAGCTTATAAATGAATATCCAATTATATTCTCCTTCACAAACCTATTTTTCTCTGCTTTGTTTAATGATAAATCAAAATTTAATATTTTTAGACCAAATTTGTGAGTTCGAAAATTTCTATACATAATATAAGCTTCTAAACATAATATTTAGCATCTAATCACTGTAGAATAGATAAATATGTTAACTCCCTCATTTTTGCCAAATACATTGATGCAAGAACTGCATAAATTTTGATGCAAGAAAAAATGTAAATACTTGTTATTTTTGTGAAACCCTTTTGAACAAAGTCATCGTCTTCATCATCATGGAAACAATTAATTCAATCAATATTCTCAAAGCAAGAGAGAAAAAATTAAAAAACTCAATGTTGCAAATAAATGCAATAGAGAGAGTCTGACGAAATATTTCTATTACAAAAATATGGTTCATGCAATGATGGGCTATTTCAGTCTAATTTTTAGGTTTTCACATATGAAATTTAAAATCCTTCATATATAGGCCTCATGCATTTATATTTTTACAAATGGAGGTTTCAGGCTAACATATATATATATATATATATATGATGAACTGCATAAATTTTGATGCAATAACTGCATTCCAAATACTTAAATACCATAGCAATTAAACAAATAATATTAAACACATAATAGGATAATCTTAAATACCAGTAGATTAATATTAATTAAAAAAATATATGTATAAGCCATGGCTTTACTATATAGCCTAAAACGACATTATCATATTGGAACGTCCCCGTGGTGGGACAATCCAAAACAAAGCCACAAATTCTTCTTCAAAAATAATTTCGATTCTGAATTTTTCTATTCCAATATTAATATATATACATATATATAGTTTTTTTTTTTTACTAATACCTGCTTAAAAACTAAGAAAAAAGAATTAATAAATATTAAACAAGGCAAAATAGAATTAAAAGTGAAGAAAAACTCCCTTAGAAAATTGATTGGGTTATTTTTGTGGAACCGGTTTGAAAAATGGCTGGGAAATATTGCTTACCGTTTCAAAAGCAACGGAGGAAGGCCGACGAAAAAACAGACTAGTCGTGGTCGGGGGAGAACAACAGCGCCAAACAATGGCCCATGGATTTACAAAAAAGCCGGCGTGAGGAAGACAACGGGGCAGAGGGAGGAAGCCGCCGTGATCGGTGTAGATGAACGGGCGATGGTGCGTCGGGGGAGAAGTCGGGGGAGAGAGCTCCAGTTGTGAAATGGCATTGATGAATTTTTTATTTCTTATTTTAAGGCAAAATATTGTGAGGGTATAATTGAGAAAACATAAAAATGGGGGCTAAATTCGTAAATGCACAATTATTATTAATTTTTTTATGCGGAACCCCAAGATTAAAGAATCTGAAACCCCAAACACACAAGAAATATTGAACAGTAATTGGAAACAAGAACCTGCCCTACCAAACCCTTAGATAACTTGTATCTAAAAACGTGGATTAGAAGGCTAGGGAAAGAGAAGAATAATCGCCACAAAGTATTTCTACTTTGATAAGATAATTCAACTCCTAATGCAACAAGAAGAAGAAATTGATTCCTCACCTTGCAAGAACACTCCTGGGAGCAATAGGAAAATTAATTCTCTCAATTGATTAAAAACTCAAATCTGTCTTACAAAAGAATTGATCCCCCTTTATATAAGGACTAGGGTTAGATCAAGAATCAATCTAAACCATTAAATATTAAGAAAGTAATCCTAAGGTTGAAAACTAACCCTAAAAAAGAAAATAGCAAAAATTACAAAACTGCCATTATAATCCGAAAATAACTAAATTACGAAACTGCCATTATCATCCAAAGCTAAAATTACGAAATTGCCATTCTAAGTTGTTTATTTTTAAAATTACGCCGTTTCGTCTCCGCAACTCTCAAGCATCATTACGACTTTCATCCCTTGGTTGGACAACATGCTTAAATCATCATTAGGCCTCGGAAAAGTGTTCAAATCATTTGGAAACTTGAATCGATCTTTATCCATAATTCTTTTCACAAGTCCAAGCATTCCCTCTTTGATCTTCTTAGCTCGAGAACGCGTCACTGGTTCACTAGGCAACGTAATGTCCTTATCACGAACATCCATTCTAGAAGAGCGCTCGATGCCCACATCAATTTTTTTTTCAAAATTTTTGACCGGTGAACTCTCATTGCCGGTTGTTCCCAACAGGGGGTTCATGCTGAAGAGCCCTATTGGGTTTCACTTGAGAAAAATCCTAAAACTTATGATTACATAGTTAAATTCCTTACACATCGTAACTAAATCAACCTATCAAAATCATATATATGTATATGTACATATACATATATATGAGAGAATTTCAAATACACCTTCTGAGGTATAGTATAATTCCAAATACAACTATGCAGTTTCGTATAATGCATAAACACCCCTCACGTTGTTCTGACTTAACACTATTGTCTCTGTCAAAGGGTAAAATGTCCAAAATACCCTTGTATTGATTAAAATAATAATAAATTTTGAAAATTTGAAAAAAAAAATTTCATTTCATTTTTTACCAAACCTTATATATATAGTACAATGAAGTTTAAAAGACACACCCTGTGATCGAAAAATTACTCATTATAAATTTTTTTTTATCCTACCAACATAACCATAACCACATACCAGTTGCCATTCATTTTTTTCAAAATCAAGTTTGCAAAAATACCCCTTCATCTGAAAAATTTACTTCAAACAGCAGATTCATATAGCAAGAAAGTTAGAAAATGCATTCATCAACTAGTAGTCATCAAGTTCTTACTTTCTCGTTATCCAACAAACCCATATTCCTCCGC
>QANX01006790.1:0-20231 GCA_003254975.1 Ochetophila trinervis
ATACAAACAGGGAGAGTTTTTTTGATGAATACAAACAGGGAGAGTTGCAGATACAGCAAGCAGCCCTTTACACACTTAATCATCATTTCTCTCTCCAACAATACACCTTATTTATTTATTTTATAAACATTTATTATACTTATAAATCTTTTCTTGTGTGAATTTTTTTAAAATTAAATCAATATAATATTAAAATAAAAAGTAAATTTTATATTTAGAGACTCAAACCAATTTTTTATATTCAAAAATCAAAATAATAAGTCATTAATTTGAAACTCTTTTTGAAAATTAATTTTTTAAAATAAAAAGCATGATATATTTACAAAATTTGTTGAGATGCTCTTTTATACATATATATATATATATATATATATATATATATATATATATNAACATAACCATTATCAAATATACCTGATGACCATACACTGTAATTATTTAAATTATAGCTGATATATATTCTTCTAGGGGGGAAGGTTGTTGTAAATTTCCGAAGAAAAAATATTCTTGTTGTAAGAAACCTATTTATATACAATGGTAAATAGATATACATTTTAAATATTAATATAATTCACTAAGGCTTTAGAGTATCTCTAAAGGTTCTTTCCATTAAAATCTATGTGGCAGAAGAAATAAAAACATTTCTGCTTATGTGGCACAATGTCTATCTAAAAGTTATCTCCAATGGTTGTGTTCAAAACAAACTAAAAATATCTAAAAATTAACCAAAATTAATAAAAATAAAAATAATTAATGAATTAGACTGTCTAACAGATCTTCTAGAAGTAGACAGTCTTATAGACATTTTCTATTTTTTTTATGCCACATCAGCTTAACAGACTATTTAGACAGAGGCATTGGAAAAGATTTTTAAATTAAACTGTCTATTTATCTTATGTAACAATAACTTTTGAAAAATAGAAAAATACATTGGAAATGCTCTTAGCTATGGCGAGTAATTAATGCAAAAAACTACCACATGCCTAATAGTTTGAGTTGGTCAAAGTAAACGGATATGGAAAATAAGAACTATGTTGGATTGATCGTGAGAGACAAATACCAAGACGCATATACATTCTGATACATATAGAATAGAGGAGACTAAAGATTTTTTCACTTTAATTAATTAATAAAACTTTGTTTCCAATTCATTTTTATGAGAAAAACGAAGTTCTTATTGTTTTTTAATTAGAAATACATATATGTATAAGTGTGTGTGTCCATCAAATTATTAGAAAGAAAAAGTTTGGAAACCTGATACTTAGATTGCATTTTTTCTCTTTATATTTTCAACAATATGTAATATTTTTCATATTCCTTTGTTTTTTCTTAACGTACTTAAAATATTATATATTAAATTACCGAGAAGCTACCGCCCTCATCAGGAGTATATATAACGAAAGTAGTTTCTATAAACCTCGAAAAAATGATAAAATTAAGCTTTTCAAAAGATTCAAAGGTGATTATGAGGAAGCAGAATCCAAAGAAGCTAGGTTTTGGCTTCCTTTTCTGGTTTTGTTGTTCATGGATTTTCATGTCAATGGGCATGGGCATGGGCATGGCACAAAACACGACCATCCCAGTGAAAGTGGGTGTACTTCTTAAACTTGAAACTGAGATTGGGAAGATATGGTTGAGCTGCATACAGATGGCTCTCTCGGACTTTTATGCCTCTCATGCTTCCTTTAAAACTAGACTGCTTTTCAAAACTCGAGATTCCAAACAAGCCGTAGTCTCTGCAGCCGCCGCAGGTACTAATTGCTTCCTTTCGTGTCCTTTCTTCTTTTGGTCTTATTTCATTTGCAACATCTTTGAGTTTTCTCTATATGAACTGTATCTCTCATGCGATAATGAATCGGACATAAAGAAATAAAAAGATGTATTCATAAGATACACCCTTTAACAAATATCCTCATCTTATAGCGTAAACTTAAAAAAGAAAAAAAAATAGCTATTTTTATAATTAATTTGTTTAATTGATATTTTATAAATTGAAAAAAATTGTATGTTTGTCAAATTTAGTTAAAATTGACAAATTCCGTCAATTTAAAAGTTACGTGCATAACATGTAATTCTCAAAATTAATTTTGTCATTTTTTATCGTACCAAAAATTAAAAAGACATTAAAGAAATTTTGAAATTCATTTATGACTTTTCTTTCTATTTCTAATTTTTGAATAAAAATGAAAAAAATCAATTTTTACGATAAATTGTTATGCGCATAACTTTTAAGTTGACGAAATTTATCAATTTTATCTAAATTGGACAAAAATATAATTTTTTTTTTTAATTTAGAAGGTATCAAGTGTACAAATTAGTTGTAAAGACTCATATGTGAACAAATTCAATTTTAAAAAGTACTAAAGTGCATTTAGACCTATTATTTATATAGATTCAGTTAGTTTTAGAATGAATTTCTTTATTAATTTTTTGGATCAAAGTAAATATTTAAAATTAAACTTATTGACGTACAAAAAACTAATTTGGGTAAAGTGAATCATGTCCACTTGGTAGGCCACATCTTCTATAATAGCAAAATTATAAATATAAATATATTATTTATATATATAGGAAGATTATAGGATCCAGACATTTAGATACTTAAATTATTATTAAAAATGTTTTTTGTAACAGTTGAGTGACAAAGTCTGTCTTTAAAAATGACTTTAATGACGATATGGATATTTGAATGTTGGCATGGTAGAATTTTCATATATATGTGTGTGTGTGAGCATATGTCTCGTAGTTGAATTAAACTTTTTTTTTTTTTTTTTTTTTTTTAAATTTTGATCAATAACGTCTTTAATTGCTAAATTTAAAATTACAAGAAAATTGGTGATTTCCTTCAACAAAATTTCATTTTTTTCTTTTTTTGGTGACATGTTAAGTATGTTTTGCAATTATTTTGATATTTCTTTTTGGGTGTATGAAAAACGCAGCTCTAGATCTTATAAAAAAGGAAAAAGTTGAAGCAATCATAGGGCCACAAACATCAATGCAAGCCAGCTTCATCATCGAGTTAGGAGAAAAAGCTAACATCCCTATTATATCCTTTTCTGCAACAAGTCCTTCCCTGACTTCCCTCCGAAGCCGTTACTTTTTCAGAATCGCACAGAATGATTCAGTTCAAGTGAAAGCCATCGCTGACCTCGTCCAAGCTTTTGGATGGAGAGAAGTCGTGCCCATCTACATTGACAACGACTATGGCAAGGGAATTATTCCTTACCTGATTGATGCCTTGCGAGACGTCGATGCCCGCGTCCCTTATCGAAGTGCCATTCCTCCTTCGGCCTCTGACAACCAAATCGAGGCCGAGCTTTTTCGCTTGAAGACCATGCAAACCAGAGTTTTGTCGTGCACATGTCGTACGATCTTGGCTCTCGATTTTTCATCAAGGCAAAAGAGATTGGAATGGTGGAGGAAGGCTACGTTTGGATCGTAACACAAGGCTTTACCGATCTATTAGGCTCCTTGAATTCCTCGGCTCTGGATTCGATGCAGGGTGTATTGGGCGTCAATACTTATGTTCCAAAAACAAACGAATTGGCAAATTTTAGAGCTCGATGGAAAAGGAAATTCCAACAGGACAGTCCAAGCATTCTGGATCCGCAGCCGAATGTTATGGGGTTTTGGGCGTATGATGCTGTCTTCGCTTTGGCCATAGCAGTTGAGAAGGTTGGGGCTGATCAAACAGCCTTTGGCTTCAATAAGACAACAAGTAATGGTACCAGTTCGACGGACCTCGATGTTTTTGGGGTGTCTCGAAATGGTCTTCAACTTAAGGAAGCCTTGGAAAGTACAAGATTCGAAGGCATGGCTGGCGAAGTTGGGATCGTTCACGGTCAATTGCAATCGTCCACATTTGAGATTGTAAACGTGATTGGTGAATCTGGAAGGAAAGTTGGATTTTGGACACCCGAAAAGGGGCTCACGAGAACGTTGTTGGGCCGGGCAAGCAAAGGATCAACTCCTACAAATCAGGATAATAATAAGCCCAATCTGGGATCAATCATATGGCCGGGAGATCCCAGTGCTTTTCCCAAGGGATGGGATATTCCAACAGACGGGAAAAAATTGAGAATTGGTGTTCCGAAGAATGATGGATTTCTTGAGTTTGTACACGTGGCGCGTGATTCTACCACCAATGAAACCATTGTCGAAGGTTTCTCTATAGACGTATTCAAAGCTACAGTTGAAAAATTACCATATGCATTTCCTTACGAGTTCATTCCCTTTGTAAACGATTTGGTCTATCAAGTTGTTGGTGTAAAACACAATAATCAGTCGTCTCAAGTGTGCGGGCGTGCCACTTCGAACCTATGACAGTCCAAAGAAATAAATAAAATGTGCACCAATTAATATCTGATTTAACGTGCACCAGTTAATATCATACTTAAATCAGAACGATTGTATTAATTATTAAGAACAAAATAATTAAAGGTTACAGATTGCCTTTCAGATCAAAAGACTTTTAAATTAAAATTTTCAACTAAAACACTTGACTACTCGAAGTAAATTCTAACGAGAATAAATTAAGTAATATATGTTTTCTGGTGTGTGTGTGGATGCGCGAGTCCTTTTCAAAGTTGTTGAAGCCTCTATTTATATATGAGACTGTAGCTCACCAACTCTTTGTGCTTCTGATGTGGGACTCTTTTAATTTTCAATTTCAACGCCATCTATTTATACTTGTGCAAATCCAAGTGTTTTTTTTATCTTCAAACAATATGGGACAATTGCTATTCTCAAAAATCAAACTTGAATAAATATTAAATTTCTAAACAAAATTAATAATGTGGTCCAAACACAAGTATATCTCGGGGTATGATTAAGTTAAACTTTGGCATGCAGTCAAATTTTCTTTTTTCATATGTTTGATGAATAATTTCTTAATTTTATTTGGTTTGGGCAGAAATATGATGCTGTGGTAGGAGACACCACGATTAGAGGAAACAGATCCCAGTACGTGGACTTTACATTACCGTACACAGAATCAGGGGTGGTAATGGTGGCGCCGATGGAAGACAATGGCAGCACAAGTGCTTGGATTTTCTTGAAGCCTTTGACATGGGACCTCTGGGTTACGAGTACTTGTTTCTTCCTCTTCATCGGTTTTGTCGTGTGGGTTCTCGAACACCGAATTAACGAAGACTTTCGCGGTCCTCCCTCTAATCAAGTCGGCACCAGCTTCTTGTTCTCCTTTTCAACCTTGGTTTTCGCAGAGTACGTGTAAATTCCATAGTGTTAAATTGAAAACTATAAAGGGGCGGATCCGGTGCCTATCTCATTCTTTAAAGTATACCTCATTTCCACCATGTCTCTCCACTTCTTTTAAAGTGGGGTGGGGATATCCATATAAAACTGCGACGGGATGCCTTCCCGTTTAAATATTAAAAAAAAAAAATTAAAATTTAATTTTTGAGATTTTTATTTTTATTTTTTAAACATAAAAAATATATCAACCTAAATAATGTTTATAAACTTTTTTCTTTTTATGAATGATGTTTATAAAAATATGATATTAATACTAGATGATGTGGAGCATATATGGAACGGAAAATACAATTTTTGTCCCTACGCTGTCTCTGATTCGGGGCAAAGAGGCTTGCACCGTGTTAATTGGGTTGCTTTGCCATATCTAGAAATGATCATTCAACTCATATATAGTTAAATGTTACTAATAGTGATTAAAAATAAATAAATTAATACTAGTTAATTGCAGGGGAGAGAGTGATGAGCAACTTGGCAAGGTTTGTGGTGATCGTATGGGTGTTTGTGGTGCTAATACTGACTCAAAGTTACACGGCCAGTTTGACCTCACTTTTAACAGTAAAAACACTCCAACCAAAAGTTACCGATATAAACTCCCTCCGAAAGAGTGGCGTTCGGGTTGGCTATGCAAATAATTCTTTTGTTTATGGACTTCTGATTTCCTATGGTCTCAAAGAGTCCAATCTCAGAGCTTTTAATAGTGACAAAGAATGCAATGAGCTTTTGTCTAATGGGTCTGAAAACGGTGGAATTGCCGCTGCTATTGGTGAAACCCCCAACATAGAGCTCTTCCATGCAAAATATTGCTCCAAATATACCCTTATTGGACCAATCTTTAGAACTGATGGCTTTGGTTTTGTAAGCTAGCTCTGATCCCAACCTTTAGATTTATATTTTTCTTTTCTCTGTTTCTCTCATTCTCATAGTTTTTTTTTTTTTTTTTTTTTTTTTATTCTCTTTATTCATTTACAGGTATTCCCAAGAGGTTCCCCTCTTGTCGGTGATATTTAAAGGGCAATTCTTAATGTGACTGAAGGAGACGAAATGAAAAAGATCGAAAGCAAATGGTTCCATGATACTGGAAGCAGCAAATGTCCAGTAGACTCCAACCCCAGCGTTTCTTCCACCAGTCTCAGCCTCGATAGCTTCTGGGGCCTTTTTCTAATTGCTGGGGTTGCTTCTTCATCAGCTCTCATCTTATTTGGATTCTTGTTTGTACACAAGCACAAACACATGATGTCGCAATTTGATTCTGAGACATCGATTTGGAGAAGAATAGAGGTGATGTTCAAAGCCTTCGACCAAAAGGATATGAGCTCGCATACTTTCAAAAAAAGTGAAGGAAACGATGATACAATTACAGTTATGAGCTCACCGACTACCAACTACCCTCCAAGCCCTTCCATTTTTTCAAACTACTCGGAGTATGGTTCAAGATCACCATTTTCCATATATCACCAAGCAGGAACAACACCTTCTACTACTACTACTAGTAGAAGTAATACCAACTATTCAGCTTTCAATCCCAAATCAACAACAATAACTCCTGAAAGAACAATGGCTGAAGCTGAATATGTATAAGATCATAGGTAGCTGAAGTTGATTATAAGTAGTAAAATATTTACATCTTGGTGGAGGAAAAATAACAAACACTATACATACAAAATTTCCAGTGAATATTCAGCCCATGTGAAAAAGAAAAATAATATGTTTGCCAAGCTTATTTTCCATGCCCTCTATCATATAATATGAAGATACAAACTATTGACATATGCATATTTGCTAATCAAGTTTGTGGAGTAGTATTGTGCATCCAAACAGTTAAACCTAAAAAATCAACTGACCGACTCAAGCTGAACCGAAAATTTTAGTCACCAATAGCTGACCGGTTAGCTAATTGATCGAATATTAACCAACTATGTCGGCTTTCGGTTTCCAAGTGTCCAAATTGCCAATTAACTGAATCGATCGAATATATTGTTATATATATATATGTATACATATAGATTAAATTATATACTTATAATTAGTTATAGGCTCATAGTATATAACTATATATAGTAATATTATATAATATATATTTTAGAAATTTAAATTAAAAATTGATTTTGTTGAATTACCATTTAAATTAAAATTTATCTTTCCAAATTGGCTTTCCTTGTTGAAATTTTTGGATGTGGCCCAGAGAGTACCATAATCATGCATAAAGTTGGGCGTATCAAAGGTCCTAAAATATTTGTTAAAAAAAAGAAGATAAAAAAGAAAAGTTAATTTATTAAAATAAATTGTAACAAGTTTTATAATAAAGAAATCGTTTACTTAATTCTGGTTGCAAAATTGAATTTTTTTGCCAATAAATGATAGTGATTTAGATGTTTAATAGAGACTCGGGACACTTTTATTAGCTTCGATGTTTTTGCTTAGCACTTGATTTTCAGACAAATTCGACAATACAATTTTTTTATTTGGAATTGTTATAATATTTTCATTCTATTATAACAAATATTATTTTGTAAAATATTATTTTATTATAGACTAATATTACTTATTATGAATAATATTATAAAGTTACTAACGATACTCAATTATAAATTTGTGGAAGAGTTTCGTGACCTTCAAAAATTACACCGTAGTCTTTCTCTCATTTTCAACCACCAAAACTGAATATTTTTTAGTTAAATTTTGCTCTCGCTCCAATGCTTTTTAGGTCGGAAATCAAATCATAACAACAAAAGGAATTCAACTTTTTAGCGAATAGCAGGAATTGGGAAGTAAATAGCAAAACAAAAAAGAAAATAAAGTCATGTTTGGCAGAGTTGTTAAAAAGTCAAAATCAGTTGCTTTTGATAATATTTAAAAAATATTTTAGACTTTTAAAAGCTATTTTAATTAAAATCTACAAAAAATGATTTTTTTTATAAAATTCGTTTGAAAGGAAAAAAAAATTAAAATAAAAGCTCTGCCAAAATGCTTAGCTTCTCCATCCCTTTTTCTAAATGACTTAGCACTACAAGAAATCTGGCCTATAACTACAATGGCCGTTCGTGCCCTGAAGGTTGTTTTTTCGTCCCTAAAGCCATTCAGTTACGCAAAACATGTCGTAATAGCTCCGTGACAGTAGGTGCATCACTGAAAATCCTTAGCCACGAAAAAAGTAGTGGTTCGTGACTAAAGGCCAATTCCAAATTTTTTGAATTTTTCATCATTGAATGTGTCACATTTAGTAACGAAAAATGTTGTAACTGAAGTTCGATGTTTTTTGTGACTGAAACTATTATTTTCGTGACTGAAGCACGTAAATCAGTTACAAAATTTTTCGTGTCTATTTCATGAACTAGTGACAGCGTGGTCATCGTGACTAATTCGACGTGTTTTAGTCACAGTTTTAATGTGCGTGACTAAATTGCTCTGGATTTAGACACGGATGTTTTCGTGTCTAAATGTGCTTTATATTAGCCACGACTGTTGATTTCGTGACCGCTTTTGTAATTGTTTGTCATGCTTTCGTTTTTAGCCACGGAGAAGTTCGTTGCAAATTGTAAATTTAGTTAACCACGAACTATTTTTTTGTAACAGATTGCATATTTGTTTGTCACGAATAATAAATTTCGTTTCTAAATGGGTTCAACTTTGCAGTGTATATTTTATGTTTCGTGGCTATTTATATTAACCACGGAAGTTATACATAATTGTTGTTCTGGAAACCATACCAGTCCCATATTAATTAGTTATTCAGCATGCTAAAATAAAACATATATAAGTTCTCATCAAAATCCACAACCAATAAACAACAACTAAACGAACATGCTTTCTTATCAAAATATTCTGCTTTACTTATAACAAAACATCCCAAAATATTACTGCCAATTCCAAAATGACCACTTGTCTAAAGTTTCAGCATTGCTAGCTATATATCAGTTTCTCATTTCCTAATCACAACATGTGCAACTTAAGATGTTAGCACTTAACATCTTCACAAAATATATATTAACAATTGGCCTTCAAACTACTATTTACTGCCATCTCAAAAGTTGGGTACCAACTTGCATACCACATTCAATCCGAGTCCAAGCTAAGGGAACCTGCATCTCATTGAAGCAGAAACAACCAACACAATTTCATACACAAAGCAATATTATAGCTCATTAACACAATTTCATGAACATCTACTTGTTAATTCACATGTACCTTCATCATTAGACGTTGTCTCATTCAGTAGATTACGCTCAAAGGAGTCCATTCGCAACTGCTTTTCCTTTATATAAGTCATGTAATTGTTATGCCGCTCCTCTATCGATTTCAGCCTTTCTTTCATCTCCTCGTTTTCTAGCTCAATGTTCGCAGCTTTTTGCACTGCTGCCTCCTCTCTCTTTCGTGACATACACTGTAAATAAGTCCTACATATGGCATCCAATTCTAGTTACCTAAAAACTCACCTCAGCACAACCGATTCAAATTGTCATCCAAGCTCAAAAGGGTACACATTATCAATGACGTGCATTATACAAACTTGACATCATCCTAAGGCTGGTCAGCTTACAAATGTAAACATGATGTAGAAAATGCAAGCCAATAACACATTCTTTAATTCCCAGTTGCTTATAACATATTACCAGACGAAAAACAAGTAGTCAATAACATCCTTATCTTTCTATTCCACAACTACATAATTTAAGAGGAAAAATCGATGAAACATAATGAAAAGGCGAGCCTATATGACGCTACTGTCAAGTCAGCCACTTTGAAAGCTTATAAATTACCTGAAAGGGTTCAGAACTAAATCGGGCCACTATTGCAGCCCAATCATCGTCTTTAACCTTCGATGGAGGGTTGGCCAACGCTTCCTCCTTGTTCGGAAATTTTTTGTAGTGCTCGTACAGCCGGTGGCTGTATGATCTGAATAGACGCTGCATCTCAGCAACTATTGCTTCATTTATATGATAGCCATCTTCAAAATTGAACGTCCGCTGTCAAAAAAAATATATATATATATATACAAAGTAAATGTTATGTAAATTTATTTCCATATAACATGGGGATCAATACAAACTATGAATTAAATTTTTATAAACTTTAAGCTCATGCTTTACTTCAATAAACATAACTAAAAACTCACTTTAAGATGCCCGATCATAGGTTCAACACATGTCTTGTAATCGATGTCCTTCCACCTATCAACATGCTTCGGTGGAATGTTTCTAACCAAACTGCCTATTTCAGTGCTCAATTTCTGAGCATTTGGTCCTACTGCTCTCATTATGTGTTGTGGAATCTTCACATCTAATTTATCTTGTCTCTCTTTCTCATTCAATATGCCCAATCCTCTAGTGTGACCACGTTTCTTTGATTGACCTGCTGTAATTGACGTACCTATGCAAGGAAGCAACATGTGTATTGTTAGATAAATGTTATTGAGAACGCAAAGATAAAAAAAGTTCAAGTACATGCAGCAACAAGACACTAATTGTGCCAACATTTTGGAAATCCCACCTCCAACATCATCATCATTATTCACAACTTCATCCTCTTTATCCTCTTCCGACACATGGGGGGATGCACTTGAGAATCTTTTTCGTTTTCACCGTCTACATCTTGTTCAGCAGCTATCTCTTCTTCGAACACCTTTGTTCTCGAGCTTCTCTTGGTAGGCAGCATCACTCGACCCATGCCTCTTCCACGGGATCCACTAACACGTGGTTGCTGCACACCACGTTGGGGATTGGTAATTGCTGCCTCCTGGTGTACATTTTGCTCCCTTAGGGGGGGGGGGATACTCCAACTGCTGGAGATGAAGTTTCCCTTGCAATATTAAATCTCAACCATGTCCATTTATTAGTTATAAACGTAAATGGGCCTCTATACTTACCAACTTATTATTGCTTCATCAATAATATACAAAGTAAATGTTAGGTACGTCAAAAGAAATTTACCGAGCCATTAATTTCTTTATAGGGCATGGCTGCTAGATACAAACATTTGAGACATCCTAATGCTTGGGATTCAAACTTCGTTACCATGCTATGCTTTCTTTTAGAAATCCATGGAAGTTCACTTTACTCACTTTATGGACTTTAGTTTGAAATCAAGCAACAAATAGTGAAGTATTTGATTGGCTGGCTTTTCATAAAAAGTTAAATCCTATGAACTACTTCAAATAAAAAATCCATATTGAGTTATTAAAAAGTAAATGGGCCTCTACACTCAGCAACTTTTTATTGCTTTATCGAGAATATAAAAAGTAAATGTTAGGTATGACGATGGGGGGATGTTACCTTGTGGTTGCTGCACTTCCCGTGGGGGAGTGGTGAGCAATGCCTCCGTGGGTAGATTTTGCTCTTCCTTCTTGGTGATGTCCTCACTGCTAGAGCTGAACATTCTCCTGCAATATTTGCGATCAGTCATGTCTATCATTAATTATTAATGGTGTAAAATATAAAACAACAAAAATAAGATGTTTAAAAAAAATTTGGATGATATGCACATACCCTCAAAAAGTGCCCACGCTGGCCTTCGTGATTGAGATGCTGTAGATCATCTTTTGTACATCTCTAACGAAGCCGCTTCTTGTGCATTGATTGGCCTTTTCCGAGGAGAAGACCTCACATGTGTTGTGGTATAATTAACTCGCAAGTGCACGAATCAACAAGTAATAAAGTGGTTTAATTTAATAAACATGTATCGATCCTACGAGGAATAACGTCTCTAGTTATAATTTTAAATCAATTGCAAAATAAATTTTAAAAGTAAAAGAATGTGTTTGGAAGTTTGTTTGTTGAGTAACCAAGCATTTAATTAAAAAGGAAGCAATAATAAAAATCAAAAGAAAGGCAGCAAGTAAGATTTCACAGATTTTAAGAAATAAGGATTATGATTTCACCACTAATACTCCTTTTTAGCCCTAATGCATTGTAGATTCATAGGTTAACCCCCCTTTAACCACATATGACTAGAAGTTGATTTCTCAATGCATTCTAATCTAGCAAGCACAACGTGTTTAATTACTTCTAATCTAAACACAGAAATTTAAGCCCGAAGACATGCAAACCTAATAAATCATGTTAAAGTTGTCACTAAGGCATGCAATATTTCTATAACCATGTATTTTATTGCCCATCCATATCTATAATCCTTATTTCTAAGCCAATATAAATACTAAATCAATCCACCTTTTCATGGAAGCATTAAGAACTATAATAAAATATTAACCTTAAGCATGAATCGAAATTAAATATGCATTAGAAACTAAATAGTCATAAAAGGGTTACTTCATAATCCTTATAGTAAAATTAGTTACACATCATATCAAAATTATCCATGAAATAAATAAGAGACAACATCATTTAAATAACAAAGAAGATGAGAGAAAAGAAAACAAATCCGGTTTTTGACTGTTGGAAATTGATTCTTCAATCCATTCTTCTTGGCTTCTTCAAACAATGATCAAAGCTTCAAGTTGATTCCTCCAAAGGCTGGCCGAATCTCCTTGGACTTCTCTTTGTGTAACACAACTTTGCTCTCTTAAAAACTGAATATAAAATCTACGAAAAAACTATGTTGTTGTGAGAATGGGGAAGAAAGGAAAGGGAAAGGTGCGGCTGGAGAGGGAACAAGGCTGCTGTAGCCGTGAGGGCTTAGTGACTTGTGTGAGGGATCCTTTTCACTTTCAAGGTAGCAATCTATTTATAGGAGAGGTTTAAGAGTGGTTTAACTCTAAGGTGTCTCTAAAACCTAGAGAATATAGGAGATACAATATTACATAATATCAACCTCCCATAAGTTCTCTATATGGCCGGCCATCCTAAGGACATAAATGTATTTTGTGCCTCATGTTCACACTAGGGATAGAGATACTTTCCTTATCTTCTTAGGAATCATAATCAATCTCTAATATCCCTTCCTTTTATCCCAAATATTATTCTAATTAAGATAATTAGAATATTCTGACCTTCCATATGTCATGTGATGTGGCAAATTCGGATACATGGCTGATATGTGGTGACATGGCAGTCCAATCACAATGGTAGTCCTAGTAAGCATAAAACTTTTTTTTTTTTTATCTTCAATGACCGTCAGGCAGATTCCAAGTACACTTTGGGTGACCAAATAAACTCAGAATCCAGTGATTTTTGTTGTAAACGTTAGGTCTGCGTCTTATATTTCAAGGAATATATTGATCACACAGTTTGGACATCAGTAAGACACTCAAATCCTCATTTTACCAGTGTAAATCTGCCGCAACTGATGAATTTGTTGAATTTGTAAATCAAACTGGCATTGATTAGCCGAACCATTTGCAATGAAACTTTTCATAATTGAATAATATATTGAATCATGAATCATTAGAAACTGGAATCGCACAAAAATTCTAACTGGAATCGCACAAAAATTCTAAGTGTGGCTCTAGATGTCATTTTCTCTGTAAAGGTTGCACAGAAATACGGTAATTCCAGTCTTTGTCTTTCTTTTACTGAAAAATAGAAAAATACTGTTTTTAAGTATTTTTCATCAACAATTAATCATAAACTAGCTTAAATTCAATATCAAAAGTGGCATAAAAACATTAACATTTTATGCCTATCAACATGAAGTTTCCGTCGACGGTTGGTTGATGTGCCACGCATATTCGTCGTTGTTGTTGCTCGCTGCATGATTAGACACTAAGTTTATATATGTTTTTCCACAAACTACATGGTTTCCAAAGGAGCGATTTTTAATATAAAATTAGTAGACAATGTTTAACATACAACATGCATTAAATAGACATCATCATCGGCAAAACCATCCTCATCATCACTACGGTTGCCTTCCTCTCCATGAAATATCCAAGGATCATATGTTCTTACAATGCCATTAACAAAAAGATGATCGAAAACTTCATCCAGGCTGCGTACAATCCAATTATTGCACTTATAACAAGGACATGGAATGATGCTTTCAGATTTTGAATGACTTAGAGCAAAAGAAATGAAGTCTTTAACCCTTTGTACATAAGATGGAAGAGACCTAGTTCGAAGTTGCATCCAACTTTTATCCATCTAAATGTCTAAAAGTGAACGAAATTGTTCTACCACACCAAAGGAAAATGAAATAAATGACCAAAATAAACGATATTACAAAACTATTTCAAAAAATCAACACAAACAGTGCATGGCATACCTATGAGGTTGCACAAATGTGATAGAACTCTTTTCCAGTTTCATCCCAAATTGCAGACCTCGTGAACGCACAATATATTTCCTAAAAAAAATTGAATATAGTCCAAAAATCAGTTACAAATGATGCAGCAAAACACATTAATAAGGAACATGACAGTTAATTCGAACCATAGACCGCAACATATTGATTAATTCAGTTAAACATTACACTCCATAGGAAAACAACAAAATTAGAACGAAAAAAATTTTCTGCCAGCCATACAACTATACAAGTAGGAAAAACTAAAATAATTCCAAAGAGAGTTTACTCAAGTTACACACATGTAAGGGAAAAGCTACAACAAACGAATAGACATGTTCATGTTACCTTGGTCTCATCAAAATCAAAGTCAACTAGAGCAACAATATATTGTGAGAGGATAATTTATAAATGAGAAAGATACAACAAAATTGAAAGAAAGACAAAATAAAGCTAGACATTGATGAAGACACCATTTGTGCTACAAAAAGACCAACATTTAGGTAGTAAGTTTTTGCAAGGACTTGGAATAAACATAACTTTTTCTTCTTTTTTGGTTCTTGGTAAAAACAGGACAAAAAATAATAGGAAAAAATGATAAACCAAAAAAAAAAGGGAAAAATCCAACATCTATTAATTATACTATGAATTTAGGCTAATTTTTCCCCCACTTATAAATGCTAGAAAATGTTTACAGCAATAATTTTTTTAATGTACAGCAAAAAACAATTTTGATCAGCATGACAACAAATTCTCAAGCTTAGTTCAATTCAACAGAAATAGCAACAGAAGCTCACCATGAGCAAGAGCAAACATCAGAGAAACAAGAAGCAAGAAGTATCGAATATCAACAAACCATTCACATTTGACGCCCTCCTTCATTTCTTCACTAACTCACTCAGTAATCATAGATAAAGAAAGGGCAATATCAAAAACTAAGAACAAATTGAACAAAAACTCATGTTGTTAACACTAAATTAAAAAAAAATAAAGAAACTTAAAGAAAAACTAAATCAAACTCAAAATTAAAACCCTAAATCCAAAGGATTAACAGATAGCAAAAAGACATTTTGGAAAGCATACAAAGTGGTGCAAAGTTTCAGCATTTCAAACACAAATAAAGAGGCCATTTGCGTGAAGAAAGCATTCGAAACAGTAAGAGAATGGTTATGAACAACCCACCTCTGTTTTCTGCTTCACAAAGCGAGGAGTAGATGGCTGTGGTCTCAGCGATGAAGCGGCGATTTTGGCTCCTCGGCGCACCAATGCGTCCTCTTTTTCACCGGAGAGTTTGGGTTCGGCTGGCCGGGCAGTGGGTGATTGTGGAGAATGCGGCAACTGTTCACAACAGACACCAAGGGCCACACCAGATCTTTTGAGATGAAAGGCACAAAATATAATTGGCCAAAACAATGTCATTTTGGTATTAATCTAATTTTTGTTAAATGGAAAAAATATATATATATATATTCTGTCACGAAAAACTTTTTGTGACTGTGTGAATTTCATCAGTTGACCAGTCAAACTCAAAGTATTTAGTCACGAAGACCAAAAATTTGTGACAATAGATTTTAAACTTTTGGAGGAAAAATTTCCCTCGGAAAAATTGACCCATTAGTTACGTAAACATGTTACGATTTTAAATTTCGTAACTGAAAATAACAAATTTTTCAAACAGTCACGAATTTTTGTTTTTGAAACTGAAGGGGTATCTTCTGTCACAAAAGGTATTTTGTAGCTTCAATTTTCGTTGCTGTAGGCCAAATTTCTTGTAGTGTAGGTGTCGATCATTTTACTGGTAGAATATATATAGAAAATCTAAAGCCTAAAGAGACAAAGAATCTGAACCAAGACAACCTTCCGACTTCTGAGTGTGAGTTAAAGAATAATTTCTTTTTTCTCGTTTTAATATTCATAATATTTGAAATTTAGCTTAAATATTTGTTTCTTGGAGACGAAAAGGAGTTAGTTAAGTTTGCTGATGTTTCACAAATTTGTCCTCCCACTTGGCTATTTGACTAAGTGAAAGAGTGGATTGGGGCGTAAAATTTGATATTCTATGCTCTACTTATAATTTTGAAAAAAAATTCAAGTGAACTTTTTTGTTTGAGAAAATTTATAAAAATTTTAAAAATAATTATATGATATGATAAAAAATTATATAATAGACAAAAAAATTTCATTATAGATAAAAATTATTCATTATAAAAAAAAAATTTGTATAATATAAATAAAAAATTATACATTATAGACAAAAATTATTCATTATAAATAAAAATTACACATTATAAAAAAATTATATAGAAGTTCATACCGATAGAGTTTGGACCATCGATTAATAGATATTTATATCCACTAACAAAATAATTTCCTTTTACATAAAAAAAATTAATTTTTTCCATCACTACAAATTTGACCATTTAAATAGAAAAATAAATCAATTTTTTTAAAACTTTACATTTATATTTGTAAAAGAAAATTCATAAATGATACCACAAGTTCTCATTGGTCAGATATTCACTACACCAAAAACCCTAAAGGGCGACGCAAAAACGGTGTCGTGAATTGTAAAGGGCGACGCATATCTTTGCGTCGCCGAAAATTAAAAATATTTCCGACGGCAAAAATGTGTCACTGATAGTGAAACAAATTGGTGATGCTCATGTCGCCTGTTACGGACATAACTGGCGACGCTTGTGTTGCCATTTACGGACACAAAAGGCGACGCTTGCGTCATGAAATAGTAATGAAATTGGTGACGCCTACGTTGCCAATTTATCAATATTTGCTGAAATTAAAAGGAAATAATTGTCAATATTTGCTTCGTTCAGTGAGACTCTTACATTATCTGGACCTAATTCTATACCATGACAAACCTAACTACCGGCTGTCAAAGTCCCTGTTGCCACAACGTTATCTCTTGTCCTTTCTGCAAGCTCACATACAATGTCCTGCATTTCAATGACATTTAGAAAGCGTCAGCTGGATATAATAATCAATATTAAGAATATATTGTAAGAATTTAATAATGGTACATGTACCTCATGTTGAACAGATGTAGGATCACAAGGGAGAACAACTGATGGAGGAGGAACAAGCTGAGTGCCCAAATCAGTGACCTCATCTTGCCGAGCACTGCTTGAATCTGCTGCATGACATGATCCATGTGTAGGTGACTGCGGTGGTAGGTCAAGCCTGCATGCAGCAGCGATATCACTTATGTAGTCCAATGCCCTTTTCTTCCGAACAACGTCGAACAGACTACTCAAAACTTGCTCCAATTTCTCTATCCTCGCATTTTGGCTTTGGATATTTGCATCTACATTGGCGATGTTCTTATTTTTTTTTGTGCTTTGCCACGGTGTTTTGAAAAAATTCTTGACCGTGTAACCTTTTTCCTTTCCTCGAAGCCGACCAGGATACTTTTTGGACCCGAGGGCTTGTGTAAGCACATCATTTGGAGGAGAGACATCAAGAATGCCTTGAGTGACATTCTGCTTTAGAGCATGCTACAAAAAACAAATATGCATTAAAAAACTATATGGTTAATTATGCATAATATAATTAATATAAAATATATGAGCACCAATTGAAATGATAAAAAACTCACAATGTTTTGAACAATTGACTCAATCTCCGGATTGTCTACCCGTTCATCTTTCTTCTTTCTTGTGCGTATCCAAAGCTCTTCGCTCTCGATCGGTTCGGTGGTGCCTTTTTCAGTTTGTTGCAAATTTAGACATACTATGAAACATATGGAAATGCCATTTTGCTTTAAAAAACTTAATCTTAATGTGTGTGCATATATGTATATATATTACGTACCAACTCCGCCTCTAACTGCAGATATCCCTTACAGCCAAGTCGATGGGGATATTTGTTCCCTTGCTATTTTTCCTTTTGATCCGCACTTAACTTCTGTAAATATTGACATCATATATTTTAGGATGAATTAATGTTCTATAATTAAAGTATTTGACACATGCATAATTATAACATATATGCAATTTGGATATTATTTTTAGCTTGAAGTCTTCACTTAGCCTCTGGTTCATAAATAAATCTCACTCTTCTTGCTTGATGAAACTATACTTGTGAGTTGGTGGGTACTTGAACTGCTCGGGTTCTGTCAAGTATGGGGTCACATACCTCTCATAAAGCTTGTGCTTAAACCTCCTCCACTTCCCAGTGCAATCTCTAAGGATCTGGTCTTTTTAAGAGTCATTCTTGAGTGAATAATTCTTTATATAACAACATCAATATATGTCAGCATTTAGTAAATAACATCAACGTCGTAATTTGGGTTTAGTGTTATATATGCCATGGAATATTACCTTTAATGCAACCCATAGGTTATCTTTCAATGCTGGAGACTCATCGTTCCAGCTTTTAATGCAAATTGGTATCGTCGAACGAGTGATTGAGCCCTCCAAGTTGACCATCTTCACTGCTTTTTTGTTTAGTGGAGCTTCATGCTCATTGTATCGTAGCTGCAACTGTTTTGCATCGGCCTCCTTCCTAAACTCTTTTAACGTTGTAGGTCTCCAACCTTTCCGTTTAGGAATTGAAATACTTGGACCGGCGTCATCATCTGTGGATGAAGGCTGATCGGGAGGAAGAACAATATCATCCTCGTGTGAATCCATTAATCTGTAACAGTCACAAAAACAAATATGCATGCATTAATTGTTAAACGGTCCTAATTTAAATGCATCGCCTATTGCTTATATTTTTTAAACGGTCTACATATGTCGCTGTTACTTATAATGCGTCGCCTATTTAGTATATAGTTTTTAATGTCCTAATTCACATACTATTGCTTACATTTTAATTTGAATGGTGTTAATGCATCGCCTTTTACCTATAATATATGCGTCGCTAATTAGCATAATGTTCACCTTATCATGGGACTGAATGAATGCAAAGGTTTCTCTGTCACAATTGAATTCGTAAAACCGTATACATTTCTATCCATATTTTTCATGTTCACCTATATATCAACAAACCCTATACATTTGTATCCATAAATATATAACAACAAAACTCAATATTCCATTCGTCTAACAACATAAAGACAACTCAAAATCGTATACAGTCTTAATATTAATATTCGTATAACAACATCCAATTATAGACAACATCATAAACATACAAACAATCATATTAAACAAAATTTTACATTCGTCTAACATAATTTTATTTATCCATTTTCTAACCAAAATATTAAAATAAATTTATAAAAATCGGGAAACATGCATACCTAGGTCCGGTGGCGCCGTGTAGGATAACTTAGAGTATGCTCTGACGGTGACGTGTAGGAAGAATTCCCCTAGAGTCTGGCAGCGGAGTGCAGGAAGAATGCCAACAGTTCGACGGCGGCGACAATGAGTAAAAGGAGACAGTCTGGCGGCGGTGTACGAAAAAATGTAGTAGGTCAGTTCAAGTCCGGCGACAGTGACGTGTACTTTTGAAATGCCTCGTTGGTTTTAGGTCCGGAGGCGGATGCGGGTTCGAGTATGAGATGATGAAAATTTTTGGTAGATGAAAATTTCAGAGAATATACATGGTTTGAAGGGGGGGGGGAGAGTGAGAAATAAATTTGGGTTGGTGGGAAATTATGGCGCCATACATTTCAAATAAGGCAATGCTAGATACCTTTTAGCGACACTGGCGTCGCCTATAATGTTTCTTTTAGAGACGCAAAAGGAATCCGTATAGGCTACACTAGCATCGCTAAAAGTCTCTTTATAGGTGACGCTATAAACCAAATTTTTTATTTTATTTAA
>QANX01006791.1:0-72620 GCA_003254975.1 Ochetophila trinervis
ATTAAGATATGCATACTTTTTAATCTCTTTTTATACAGAAAACTCAATAATAGTTGGAAGATATGGGTTTGATGAACTATAGTCCTGGCTCAAGTCATGAAATCTATGGCAAATACACTTATATATTTGTAGGCCAATCAGCATTGCTCAAACCAAGTCATAAAATCTTGCACAATCCAAATCTCTAATTTTTAGTTGAAGATTTTGTTTTTTATCTTATTTGTAGGCAGAGTATCACTATCAGGGTAATACAAATTTTATGTTTTTAAGCTCATTTATATAAGAAACTTTATTCTATTGATATTAGATATTTTTCCACCTAAAATTTTCATGCAAATTACCAATCAATACTAATCCAAACCATTTTAGCAAAAAACAAAGAAAATTACTGATCTGCACATGTCCAGCCACAATCCGGCTCTTTAATTTGACATACTTTCTTACTAATGTCTAAATTTGACATTATTCTTTCTTAAAAATCAATACACAAAGCAACCATATACAAAAAAATCACACCAAAATCCAGCAATAATCCAACACAAAATTCAGTTGACAGAACATCAACCCATATCTACCATCTAGACCCACGATCCAGTCCAAATCCAGACCAACTGTCTAGCAAAAAATGAAGCAAAAATCCAGCTACAATTTGAGCAAAAATTCCAGCAAAAATCCAGCAAAAACAGTCATATAATCCAGCAAAATCGGTTTTCACCGATTATAAATCCGAAATGACTAACCTCAAGGACAAAATTGGATTCCTTCGTGGATTTGTTGGAGAGGACAGGGGAGACGAGCTGTGGAAACAGGGAGCAACACTGGGTTCCTTCGTCGACCTGATGGAGAGGACAGGGGAGAAGAGCTGTGGAGAGGGGGAGCAGATTTGCAGAGGGGGAGCTGTGGAAAGGGGGAGCTTTTCTGGAGAGAGTTGAGGACGCGGCTGGAGAGGGGCAGTGGTCGAGGGAAAGCTATCCGAGCCCGCTTGTTGTTATCCCGTGTCTGCGAGGAGGATTCGGCCTCTCCCTGAAGTTGGCTAACCGGATTCGAGGATTGGATTGAGAAATCCCAGTCCGATGCTCACCAAACGCCTGATAAGGAAAGGACCGGATTTCTCAATCCAATCCGGTCCTCATCTCCAACGTAACAAACACGACCATATAGTTTGGATAACACTTATTTAACTTTGAAGATATAAACCTCATAAAATCTCCAACAGCTTTAGTTGGAATTTATGAAATAGATTTTTAGATTAATTGCACTTTGGTAGTTGGTACCCTTGACTTGAAGAGTTGTATAATTTAGGCTTTCAACTTTTAAAAATAGTGATTTAGGAATGATGTTGTTCAAAAATTCAATTTTGGTCAAACAAATTGGTAATAATTTTGTCTAAAAACTTGTTTCTATAATGGATTGAAAAGAAAAAAACAGCTATGTGGGAGAAACTTTATTAATTTGTTTTGCAAAATTGAAAATTGGATCCATCTGTTATAAAATAAAATGAATGACGTAAATTGCTATTTTAAAAAGTTGAAAATCTAAATCGTAAAGCCTTGAAAACTATGGGCATTAAAGTGTAATTAACCTAAGATTTTTTTTTGGGTGCTATCTTTTGGAGAATTCACTGGAATAAAAAAGAAAAAGAGATTTTATATATAGGCTCGTGAATTTTCTCTTAAATGTTTTGCCTCAGCTTGAGTAAATTGGAAGCGAACCTGAATCCATAATTTGTAAGTGCAATTTGAGAGAAACAAATTCTGTATGGATAACTTTAATGGAGGAAGGGATCAAATTAATTTGTTTCAAGGGAGGCAGAGTTATGATGAGTGATAAAAAAGAAAGGAAAATAAAAAGGTCATGTGAGATTCTTTTAATCCAAATCTAATTTTAACGTTTGAAGATTAAAATCCAGGATTTCAATTTTAATCCAGGATCTTGTATTTTAAAAAACAAAAACAACTCTACGTTCAAGAGCATAAAAAAATGATGTTTACCATCAAAAAGTCAATTTTTTCATAGGAATTATTATTATATATTATTTTTGGACAAGAATGAAAATCATGTGGTTACACTACTACAGAATTAAGCTATAAAAAACGTCTTTTATTTTTATATAAACGTCGGTTATAAAAGAAAATCGATGTTTATACACTAAAACGACAGTTATTAATTTTAGAAGGTAACAAAGATGACAGACCGTCGTATAAAAAAAAATCAACGACGGTTATAAAAAACACCGTTGTCTATACTTTAAGTAAAAACGACGGTTCCTTTAGAAACCGTCGTATATAAAGCCCTAACACACGTGAAATCCACGTTGTTGCCACCTGTCTATTGTGGAGTATAGACGACAGTTGCAGAAGGAATCATCGTTTTTACTTAAGGTATTTAGGAACCGTCGTCTATAGTCTTCATTTTTACAAGTCAGTTTTTCTTGTTAACCGATATCATTTTGTGTATATTTGTCCACGTGGTGCTCTTACGTTGAGCGTCTAAAATGCTGGTTTAAATTTTGCAAAAATAGCCGCTGCAAAAAATATAGCCGTTATAATTTTTTGAGCCTATATATTTTCATCTTCTTTCTCAATCAAACTCACTTGTAATTAAGAAATTTTTTCTTTATTTCTACCATAATTTTTTTTCAAATTCTTTTAGTGGTGATAAAAAATATTCAAATAGCATTTATTCAGCATTTAAGTCATCAATTTGTTGAGCTTGAAATTTATTGTTGTAAAAAAGCTCATCATCGAGATAAGTAATTTTATGCAATTAACCACATTAAATATTTATGTTATTGCATTATCATTTAAATTAAATTAGTTATATAATTTTTATTTTCATGAAATAATTTTTTATTTATAATTATTAGGTTGTTTTATATTTAAATTCCGCTATGATATATATATGTTGTGCTTTTATTAAATTTGTTAGTTTTTTTAAATATTTTATATGTTATAATCTCATATAGTATTGTTATTTATTGTATATTTATATTGTTGTAGTTAATTTTAGAATATAGTAAAATATTAATATTAATTAGTTGTGTAATTATCATTGTTTCTATATTTATTATTTATTTATTGTTCTCTATATAAGGCTGATTATTGATTTGTTAATTATTGAATGTTGGTTAAATTATTAGTAATATATTATTCATTGCTATATTTTAAATCATTGTTGTTTAAATTAGTCTTAATTACTTGTTATTCAAATAGATAAAATGGACAAATTATGGATAACGATGGATAGGAGAACCGATGCATTTCAAAAGGGTTTTGAAATGTTTTTACAATTTAGTGAGAGAAGTGAAAATAAATATGATAAAATTCGCTATCCTTGTATGAAATGTGAGAATTTATTTTTTAGCAGTATTGAAGAAGTAAGATGACATGTATACTTTAAGGGGTTTAATACGAATTATCGTAAATGGATTTTATACGGAGAAGAGTTGGAAGGATATCGTGGAGATTGTTCTAGAGTTAGTGAAATTAGTAAAAGCAATAACATTGAAAGTCATTTTACCCACATAAATACAGATGATGAGGATGTGGTGGGTAATAATATTGACATGGTGAATGATACTTGTGACAAGTTCGTGGATAATCCCAGTGAATTTAAGAGGTCGTTGGAGAATGCTGAAACTCCTTTGTATCCAGGTTGTAGTTTGGTAAAGTTCTACAACTTGAAATCGAAATACGGTCTTTCGGACACAAGTTTTTCTGAATTATTAAAGTTGCGAGAAATGCTACCAAGCGATAATGTTTTGCCAGATTCTATGTACAACGTGAAAAAGACTCTGACAACATTGGGCATGGATTATGAGAAGATACATTGTTATCGCACCAACTGCATTCTTTATCAAAAAGAATATGCAGCGCAAGAAAATTGTCTTAAATGCGGAGCATCGAGGTGGAAGGAAACCGACGATGAACTAAACGTGTAAATGTCCCTTATAAAGTTATGTGGTATTTTCCACCCATTCCACTATTCAAGAGGATGTTTCAAAGCGTTGACACAGCTAAAAATCTGACGTGGCATGCAAATGAACGAAAGGTCACAGTTGGCAAGTTAAGTCATCCCCCCGATTCACCGTCTTGGAAGCTAGTTGATCGCATGTAGTCTAATTTTGGTAATGAATGTCGAAACTTAAGGCTTGGAATTGCAGCTGATGACATTAACCCACATAAGCATATGATTTCTCAATACAGTTGTTGGCATGTGCTTACAATTACATATAATATTCCACCATGGTTGTATATGAAGCGGCAGTTTATAATGTTGACAGTGTTGATATTTGGACCAAAGCAGCCTGGCAACGATATATATGTTTATCTGCAGCCATTGATTGACGATCTTAAGAAGTTGTGGGGTGAGGGGGTGCGAACTTGGGATGCGTGTAAGCGGAAATTTTTCACTTTGCGAGCAATATTATTGTGGACTATAAATGACTTCCCCGCATATAGTAATTTGTCTGGTCATTCCACTAAAGGATATTTTGCTTGTCTTATTTGCAGCAAGAACACGTGTGCTCAAAGTTTGAAAAATGGTAGAAAAATGAGTTATTGCGGACATAGAAGGTTTCTTCTGAGTGATCATCATTTTCGAAAGAAAAAGAAGTCTTTCAATGGATTTCAGGAGTTTCGTCCAACTCCTTTACCTGTGACGAGAAAAGATATACTTCGAAAACTTGACACTAAGTCATTTGATAGTGGTAATAAGAGAAAAAAGTCTACTGCTGATCGAGATTGCTGGAATAAGTCTATATTTTTTGAGCTTGAATATTGGAAGTTATTATATGTGAGACATAACTTAGATGTCATGCATATTGAAAAAAATGTATGTGAGAGCATTGTTGGCACATTACTTAACATTCCTGGAAAAACTAAAGATGGACTTAATTCTCGGCTTGATTTGGTCAAAATAGGCATAAGAAGTTATTTGGCTCCTATTGTTGAAGAGAAAACGACATATCTACCATCTGCATGTTACACATTATCCAAGGAAGAGAAGAAAATTTTTTGCACGTGTTTGACAAATTTAAAGGTTTCTGATGGCTACTCTTCAAATTTTTGAAATGTTGTGTCAATGAATGATTTGAAGTTGAAAGGCATGAAATCTCATGATTTACATACATTGATGAAACAACTGATGCCTGTTGCACTACGATCAGTCCTCCCGAAAAATGTTTAACATGTAATAATGAGATTTTGTTTTTTCTTCAATGCTATATGCAAAAAAGAGATTTATGTTTCAAATTTGGATATTATTCATACAGATCTTGTGAAGACATTGTGTTTACTTAAAAAGTATTTTCTTCTGTCTTTCTTTGATATAATGGTTCATCTAGCTATTCATTTGGCTCAAGAAGTGCGATTGTGTGGGCCAATTTTCTTTCCGTGGATATATCCATTTGAGAGATACATGAAAGTGTTGATGGGGTATGTTCGCAATCATTACCGCCCAGAAGGCTGCATTGCAGAGAACTAGATCGCTGAGGAAGCAATCGAATTTTGTAGTGAGTATCAAAAAAGCTTACATGCAATCGGGAACCCAACTGGCCGCCATGAAGTACAATGTGTAAAAGATGATACTGGTGATCCTTTGAAGGGTGGTAATTTGTTGGGTATTACTCGTGACCAATGGGAGCAAGTACATCTGTACATACTTTCAAATACACCGGAAGTACAACATTCTTTGAGTAAGTTTAATGCTCTATATTTTTATTGAATATCATATTGAATTTTGGTTTACTATAGTCATTAACATTGTGAGTTTTCCCCCATTTAATTTAACTTTTGTTTTCTTTAGGAAACATATGGAGAGTTTGAAGTGTGATATTCGTAACAAAACAAGAAAAGCAAAATGGGTTCAAAACGAGCAAAATCGCACTTTCATTGCATGGTTCTGAGATGAAGTAAGCTTAACATTAATTGTTACTTTTATTGCAAAATTTTACATCTAGTGTTTGTTGGTTTCACTATGATATTAATTAAACAGTTGATGCATTTACTAATATTGTGTGTGGTGTTTTTGTAGATTCAGAAAGAATTGAGTGAACCAGATAATAGTGTGTCACATACATTGAGATGGATAGCATTGGGACCAGATTTTGAAGTAATGAGCTATTCGGGCTACGACATCAACGGAATCCGATACCATACAGTCCAAAGAGACAACAAGCGTGTTACACAAAATAACGGCATAAGCTTAGTGGCTGGAACGATGTAGTATTCAAGTGCAAAAGACGACAATCCAAAATTCATCGATATGTCGTTCTATGGTGTAGTGGTCGAAATATGGGATGTGGATTACATTAAATTTTGAATTCCGGTGTTCAAATGTGATTGGGCTGGCATCAATCATGGTGTTAAGAAAGATGATTGTGGATTTACATGTGTCAACTTCAACAAACTTGGTCACAAATTTGATCCATTTATTTTGGCTTCACAACCAACACATGTATTTTATGTTGAGGATCCATGTGATTTACAATGGTCGGTGGTATTAAGCATTCCTCATTATACATAGACCGAATCTTCTAAAGGTGATACTTTTGGAGACATTGCTTTGATTCACACTCTATTTGCTACACAAATATCTAATGAAGAGAGCACTCCTGATGCTAAGGACTATGAAGAAGTCTGTGTTCTTAAAAATAAAGAATAATGTTGATTGTGTTTAATTAATATACTATTTATTTTATAATTTTATCAAGTATGTCCAAATTTTTTTTATAATGTTGATTGTATTTTATATTAAATTATGTCAAGTATGTCCAAATTTTTTTATTAATTTTTCAATATACAAATATTGAAGATAAATATATTAATTAGGATTTTGTTAAATATTTAAATACTTTCATCAAGATAAATCTTATTGAAGATAAATTGTAATTATATTTATAAATATTAAAAATTATTAATAATATTTTAATTGTACTTAAAATATTAAAAACATTTTAATTAAATTAAAAATAAAAAGTTAATTGTTAAAATTATTAAAAAAAATTAAGTTAAAAAAAAACCTTAGGGGTTGGATATTCAGGCGCCTGAAGATGCACCTGGATAGACACCTGGCTCCCACTGGTTTGCTAGGTGGAAAAAAAAAAAAAAAATATATATATATATATATATATATATATAGAAAAACATAAGTCCCTTGTATAGAACCATCGTTTTATATAAACATATGTTGATATCCTCATCCTAAAGTGCTAACACATGAGGATATCAACATATTTTTTTCAGATGGAGGACTTAGGTGTTGATTGTGTCTTATTCTATATGAAGTAATGTACATTAATATTTGAAGTTATAATTACTTTTTTTTTTTTAAATTTAAAATTTACTTAAATTGTATTTGACATGGTGTTTTCTTGCAAGAAGCTGTATCAACATCTAATCTGCACTGGAAAGATTTTGTTGTATGCTTTTATTGATCCACGTGTGGTGCATAATGTTAGACCTGATATGTTGGCATCCCAAGCTGAGCAATTGGTCAAACGGTTGAAAGATCAACCCGACTTCAATAGGATATGGTTAATTTCATATCATTGTCGGTATGGTTTAATTATATACGAAATTATTACTTTCTTAAATATTTATATATATAGTATATTATTTATTTTTAATATTAACATTTATTTTAGTGCTCATTGGACGTTTGATGTCGTGGACCCGTACCTTGGGTATATTTGGTTTTTTAATTCCGCCAACACCAAAACTATTGTTGATTTCAAGCGATTAATAAGCAAGTAAGTTAATTTAAAAAATTAGTAAGTTAATTTTAATGATTAAATTTATTTGTAATAATTTTTTTTATTTATAAAATGATATATATAGAGCTTGGACATTATGGAATGAGCCGAAGAGACAAAGGTCGAAAAATAAATTAATTAGTTGGCGAGGCGGAAAGGTAAAATATATGAATTATTTATTTCGTTAATATTAAAGTATTAGAAATTAGTATATTAATATTTTAAATTAATTTTTGTAGGCACCATTGCAACCTACAAGTCAAGAGTGTGCATATTATGTATGCATAATTATGAGGGAATTAATAAATGTCAATTCATCCTTACCACAATCTCAGTTACAGAATATTGTAAGTATAATTTTAGCATAATTGTAAATTTATATATAATATTATGTTTACTAATGCATTAATATTATTTGTTTAATTTTTATGTACAATTTAAAAATTGTATTTTGGTACAAGACTTCGTGGATGAATTTAGAGATGATTGGGCTGAATATTTTATTGAAGAAGTTTCGAACCTTTCAAATTTGTTAATGCAGTATGATTAGTTCAGTTTAATTATTAATTATGTATAAGAATTTTGTAATTATTAATGTTATTGTGTACTTAGTAATTAGTATTGTATAATTTATAATTTTATTTTAATTAGAATTGTTTATATTTAGTATAATTTATTATTTACTGTTTTGTATATTAGTTATTATTTTATTAATTGAAAAGATATTATTTAGTAAATAAATATCATGTCAAATATATAAAAGCCGAATTATATATACAAAAGCCGAATTTAAAATTTTTTATTAAATAAATATATTTATTATATAAAAGCCAAATTATATATATATATAAAATTTATATACATAAAAATATAATATAGACGACGGATCACAATTGGCCACGTGACCATGTTGAAATACATCAACGACGGGCTGGTCGTAGAAACCGTCGTCTATATTAATGTATCAACGACGGTTCCTTACTAGAAACCGTCGTTTATATGTCCACGTAGATAACGGTTTTTATATTGAAACTGTCGTCTATATAGTTGCCTCGTGGCATCTACATAGCTTTGACATGGTTTTAGACGTCGGTTTTGAACCGTCGTCTTTGTTTCTGACTATTGACGACGCCTATATAAACGACGGTTTGAGTCAGTCGTTTTAAACACTTAAAATATCAATTTTTTACCGACGTTTTTTTATCTTATTTTCTAGTGATGTTACGTGTGAAGGAGCCACAAAGACGGTGTTGTACATATTTGTCAAACATAAATCATTTAGATGCCCAAATTAAGAACCATATATATATATATGGTTGTGTGGGGGAATCAGTGATTCATAAAGATGGAGTACTCTTCAGCATCATCATTAGCTAAAGAGACTACAAATGCTTTCAGTCCTTCTAATCCATGCAGTTTCCTTCAAGATGCTCTTAAGCCTATCTTCAAATGCTTGGGTCTTGAGACTCAAGCACTAGCAAAACTTGCAGCTTATACAGAAAAAATTTATTCATCAACCTCAGAAAGCCTTGTAAGTCTCTCTCTCTCTCTCTATATATATATATATATATATGTATATATATATATATATCTTTTCCTCTCATTTTACATGAAAATATTAACCACTTAAATTAATATAAATATATATATGCTTTTTGATTATCTTCAACAGAATGTGACCATAATTTCAAGGGGTACACCTTTAAGGTCAGACATAAGCCAAGGAGGTGGTAGTGCTGAGATTAATTAACATGTAATTTATAATCTCTTAGAGCCTTTATAAATTAAGCGCAACCAGCTTTTGCTGCAGCAATAATATATAGTATGGGATATTGGGAACCAAACTTATCTCTTCTTGGTTAAATTACCTTTTCATTTCTTTTTTTGCATTTTGATACTTTGAATTTTTAAAGTATTGTAATTTAGACTTTTAACTTTCAATATAGAGCTTCAAAATTTTCAATTCATTGCAATTTGAGCATTTTTGACTTTTAACTAACCAGCTTAACAAGTGTCTCATGTGATTAATATTGAATAATATTAAATTTCAAACTAAAAGATACTAAAGTATAAAATTTTAAAACTAATTTTAAAAATCTGCAATTTTAGTATCTTCTAATTTGAAATTTTATAAAATTTAATACTAGTTAGTTGATATATACCAGCTTTTTTTCTATAAAAATATAGGGATCAAAGTGTAAAATTTGATAAATAGATTAATATTAGCAATTTAGTATTTTTTAATTTGAAAATTAATATAATTTAATATTAATAACGTGAAGCAGTATTATTGTTTGAAAACTCTATGCTCCATAGTCAAATAAAACCCAAATTGCAAAAAGAAATAAAAATCAAAGATCAAAGATTTAAATTTTTGAGTTGAAAAGTTAAAAATCTAAATTGTAAAATTTTAAAAGTTGAAGATACCAAAATACATTTAATTTTTTTATTTTTAATTGTGCTTGGAATAATTGTTTTTGGTGGAAAGACGTATTATTGTGTAATTGATATATACAAAAATACATACATATTTGTAGCTTTTTTCAGTAATTAAAAGTCAAATTTGGTTCATGTTATTCTTGGTGAGAAGAGATTCCATGAATTTTCTTTTTGATTTGGTTGACTTTGTATCGAAATGTGGCTCTCAATAAACTTATTATATCCAAAATTTGGTACGCAAGTTAGTAGAACTTGTATAACTAAAAAAAAAATAGCCCACCTTGTTTTATTTTATCTTATTAAAGATAAGTTCTTTTTTTGGGTTAATCAAACTTTGGTATTTTTGAATTTAAGAGTTGCAATTTAAATCTACAATTTTCAAAAGTAGCAATTTAGGTCCTTAGTTTTTCAATTTATGATTAATTTTAAATGCACTCCGTTTAGCTCAAACCGATTTCATCCTTCACATTTCAACTACAGCACATACTTATAACACTGATAAATATCTGTTACCCTCTCTCCTTAACAACTATTTAAATTATTTGTGTAGCCTTATATACTTTTCAAAGTTTTATACTTTATACCCTTATATCTCTAATATTATTAATAACAAAAATGTGATAAAACTTTCACTCTTTAAAATCTTTATTTTTATTTACAATTTAGCATGATCTTGAGACTCTTTTTTTTAACAAAAAAATATTAGATATAAAAAATTGAACATAAAGAAAAAAAAAACTTTAAAGAACTTTAAAAAATTGTTAAAAAAATAAAGAAAAAAATTAATTGCACATAAAAAAATATCTCTAACATTATTTAAAAAAAAATAAAGAAAAAACAAAGAATTTTAAAATGTTAAATTGTATAGAAAGAAAAAAAAAAGAAAAAAGAAATAAAAAAAAAAAAGCCTGACGAATCTTAAACTATTTTTTGTTTTTTTAAATAATGTTAGATATAAAAAAGTTGTTATATTGTTATATAAAGAAAAAAATAAATTTTATATAATGAAAAAATATATATCTCTAAAATTATTTTTAAAATATAAAGGTTGACTTGGTACCCTACAGCAGTACTCCCAGAAAAGAACTTTAACTAAATCCATCAAATAAAATGAATGAAAAATTTCAAAATTCAAAGGTAGAACACTTAATAATTAGTTCACGAGGATAACAGTCTAATCATGAATTTTATATGCATGTCTTTTTAATTAATTTTGATCATAAAGTTAAAAAATAAATAAACACCACTCATTAATTATGAGAATAGTATTCACTTGCTATTCACATGTTTTACTTTCGGAAATATAAATTGTTTGGTAATTATGTATTTGACAAAATCATTTTAATCTCAATTATCAATCTATGATCCAGTGGCCGAATGTACTAATTACAAAATTAATTATATATTTTGTCATAATAAAAATGGTAAATGTGCCAATGACAAATAACGAGTCTAATCAATCTAGCACAAATTTGAGAACAAATTTATCATTTAATAAGTACATTATAATTTAGCAGACTGACGGACAATTGAATTGCTTCGAACTACATCTTATAGTCTATACTCGGAAGCTTTCTAAAATAAAATCGATATTATATCAATATATGGTTAATCACGATTATATACAAAACATGGAGAAGAATAAAAGACAATTAATAGATAAAAAAAAATAAAAATAAAAATAAGTAAGCCATCCAGAAAATTAGACAACAAGCTCGAGTTGCATTAGCAATCTCGCTACCCGTGTTCTCAAAAAATACATATCAAAATAAAATAAAAAAGAGCAAAAATAGTTTACAAAAAAGTAAAATAAATAGAAGTGATATTTCCGATCCAGAGTCTTGGCATTACTTCTTGAACTAAGTGAGCTTTCGCCATAAGGATCCCTTGGAAGCTGCTAAACACTTGACTTTTGGGAAAACCAAACCTGCCTTTGGGGGGTTTCCTTCACCAAGAGAATTCTCATATATCTCTTTGCACTCTTGTACCACCTATTTCACAACAATATGAACACTTTTTTGAGGATAAAACATAACTACCTTGTACATCAAAATGAAACAAAAAAAAAATTATGTACACACGATTATTCTCTCATCCAAAATTTACGATCTAGAATTGTAGACCACACACACACAGAGTTCCGCTCTCCTTGTGTCCACAAATAAAAGAAGTTCCAGGGCTGTGTTTATTTTTTTTAATGCTTTTAGAAGATTCTTATATAAGAAAAGACTTATCTTCTAAAAAGTTTACTTGTTACCACAAAATTTCCTTAACAGAAAACGCTTTATACAGTAAGCTATAATACAGGATAGGACTTCCAGATGCTATGCCTGAACCTTGTTCTGAGTAAAATACGAAGAACATCGAACCCCAAAGTTTCATGCATGACTACTATTATATTCTTCCTACGGCATATGCATTACATTCATTACTAGGAAGACAGTAAAATAGGATTTCATATACCTCCTTGGCATCCTTCCGTGGTATGCCTTCTCTCATCCCAACAAGCTTCTCGACAACCTCGGGCTGCAATAGAGATCATCAGAAATATAGTTAGATTACTTGGATGTAGCCTTCAGATTCTTCAGACAATATATATTTATAACACCTTAAAATCTTTACTCTCCATTAAAAAGAAGCGAGGGAATTACTATTCTACAAACTTAGCCAACAGCCACGCAATTTCACTCTGTTGACTCATAGTTTAGAACTGAAACTACAGATCCAGCCAGAAATAAAGGAATATATTGTTTATTGATATTTACCGGGCAGTCAGGTTGGTGTTCAAGAATGTTTGTATAAATGAGTGTGAAAGTATCCAGGCTCTCTGCTGAAGCAAGTTCTCTTAAATCACTCAGTATTCTAACTCTGTTTTCAACTTTCTACAGCCAGAGTCAAGGACATCAAGGTTAGAAAATGTTAGTAATAATCAAAGACTTGCAGAGTTATTTAAAGTGACAGTGTTTCAGCAAACAGAGGAGAAGCACTTACAGAAACACTAATATACTCCCTAAAAAAATCCATGAGAACCTCTTCATCTAATCTCATCCGTTCGATAGTCTCTTCTTTAATGTAGTTCTTCTATAGACAAGCATCATCACGAAAATCAAATAAAAGAAAGAAAATAGGTTACAGAGAATGCAGGAAGAAAAATGCCTAACTAGATGCATATTATCCCCAACCTCTCCAAAGATTTAGTTAAAAAAACAGACTTCCTTTTATTTTCATAAATACACACACTTGCCTGATCATTGTTAAATCTGAAAGTTTTAAGTTCATGTAGCTGAATTCAAATGTATATCTTGATAGGCATTTTCATGCTAAGGCAGAATTTTAGTTCTAAAAGAGGTATTGAGAACATTGAAAAGCAATATTGATCTATCTTATAATTTCCGAATTAAATAAAACTTGTTGGAGGGTAACTAAAGAGGGGACAATATCAAGTCGAAATTGAGGAGGTCAGTTTAATTTGCAATAGTAGGACTGCATCCCATATTCAATAAGCCTAATGCAAGTTTTTGAAATTTACTCAGTGAACAGTCATGCTTGGCTAGAAATAAAACCTGGACTAGAAGACGATCAACATAGACAACCACTGATTCCTCCAGGCAAGCCTCAACAAATCTCCTGAATGATCTTTCTTCAATGTACCTTAAAAAATACATTGAACTCCTTTAGGGTACACATAATTAACATATTCGATTATAATTAGCATTGATTAATATTTTGTATTGGCTAATTTTTCACTAAAGTAACTTATAAATAAAGTAAATTTCATTTTGATCTTGTGCAGTGCATAAAATGGTGAGTATGGAAGAGTCAACCCCCCAGTAAAGGTATTGCAAGCCAATAGAGGGTAAAAAGTACATCATTACCAGACCATGAAAAGTGGAGGTGTCACACCTTGGCAAATATGGAAGTTTCAGAATGTACCTCAACAAATGGGACACTAAGAAGGAAATCAACCTTAAGACTTATTATGACAAGGAAAAATATGATTACATGGACCCTGCTAATATAGATGCAGAAAACAACCATTTCTTGGACTACAATGTTTAGCAAAGGAATATGGATGGGCGATGAAAACGCAAACAAAATTGGGAAGGAAAAATGAAAGGGGATTCTTCAATAGCTGGCATAGTAGAGAACCAAAGCAACAATTATATTGCACTCGGAGAGTATTAGAGCCACATTGACAAGCTCCATTGGCACCAATGAAATCTCTATAAATCATGAATTGCAAGACAAAAGAAGAGTTAAGATATATTTACAAGAATTAACTTCTGTATTTTTTTTTTATGAAAAAAATAAGTAACTTCACTTAAAAGATGGAACCAAAGCAAAAATTCTTCAGTCACGACTCGCAAGAGAGTGCACCAACTAAGGTGTTCTTTGATCATTTTAACAGACATATCACCTTCAATCATTGACTAACCAATTTTTGTTCTCTTAATAGTATATTGTTTCTTTTACAACTTAAACAGTTTGTTTATAGTAGAGGACGCCACCCACCACTTTGTGGGAGATAGCCCACTGCAGCCGTCAGATGCGTGAGATGTGGTGGGCAACGTTGCCCACTGTAGCATTTCGGATATATAATTTTGCTACAATGGGCTCCTGTCCCGACCATAATGTGGGCCCTAACATCAGGCAACATGTTGCCTAATACTAGGAGCCCATATTTTGGGGGGAGACAGGCGTCCACTATAGCCAATCTATATGTGTATATACACACACACACACACACACACACACAGAGTTTTGGTATGGTAAGGACTTCATGAGGCACTTATGGAAAGGATCATACCAAGTGAGTTGGCACTTAGAAAAAAAATTTCATTAAACTTTAAAAAAGTTGAACCAACTACTAATAATAAAAAAGTTGGGTCCCACATAGACTCTATGGGATGCTCTTTCCCAATTTAGGTTTTATTTAAATAAAACAAATATATTTAAATGATGTGACGTATTCGGATGATATGGGTTAATACATAGGAGTCACTTATGAGTCCCCCTCCATAAATCCCTCTTGAAGTCCTTACTATACCCCACACATACACATATGGTTTTGCTATAGTGGGCGATGTTGCCCACCATTTGGTGGGCGACAGTCCATTGCAACCATCAGATGTGTCAGATTGTAGACAGACTGCATATATATATATATCATGAGTGAAGGAAAGAAAATTTACATCTTCACGTCTGTAAAGTAATCGCCAAATGTTGCAACTAGATACTCAGTAACCTGTCCTTCAGACCACTCTGGAAGATTTAAAAGGAGAAAAATTAACTTAGATACAAGATTAAATATATTGCTCATTCCATATGGAGTACTATTCTTTTTGGACAGCCCATATAGAGTTCCATAACGATGCAGGTGATATATTGTACCTTTCTGATAAAGCTTGACAAGTAACTCCTGCACCCCAGGATCTTCAAAAATAACACTAACAGTTTGATGGACAGCCTCCTGTCAGCAAGAAAAAAATATGAGCTCACATCCATATAAAGCATCAAGAAGACAAGTTGCACAATACATGTTAAGACAAGACTACTATCTAATAGTGCTCAAAGACCAAAACTGACAACATGTCAACAAATATGCAAATATATAAATAAATAAATATATATATATATATATATATATATATTGATATGTCTTGCACTGAACAGTGTAACAGTAAGCTATAGGTATTTCTATGGTAGAATTTCTAGCAGATATTAAGCAGTCTCCAGGATAAGCACATGGTATAAAAAATCCCTGTTGCAAACCCCATGGTTGATTTTTACATCTCCCCACCCACAATAAAAAATAAATAAATAAAACAAAACAAAAATAAAATGGAAAAATAAATAAAGAATGAAGAAATAAATAAGTAAAGAATAACAGATGAGTATAGCTCTATTCTGCACCAAGCTATGGCATTAAGACAAACTTCCAGTCATGATGCAATAAAGCACAGAAACACACTGAAGAAAAGATAGAAGTAAAAATAGATTTGAAATAAATAAATTTTGGTGGCAACTGTATCCATGAAACTATTTAGGACCAAAGAAAATTCTTGTCATCCCACCAGATAATATGCGACTTAAACCCAACATTTTTCTATTGCTAGTGGTCAAAACGATGTGAGCATGTATTTACTCAATCACCATGATTTTGGTAAAAGGCCTGGACAACCAGAGCTTTTAAATTTACACATTCGGAAAAGTTCCAATCTTTAAATTCTAGAAAGGATGATGAAAATGAAAGGAGCTCAATATGCTATGACCAAAGTCAAATATTAATCAAAGACTTCTAATTATATCTCTAAAGTCTAAATAATACTATAAGAAGTCCCCAAATAAAAAATGGGGCTCAAAATACTACTGACCAAAGTCAAATGATTGATGAAAGACTCCTAATTATATCTCTAAAGTCTAAATGACTCTCTAAGAAGTCCCCAAATAAATTAAAGCATCAAATTCTTCAAGATATCCAAAGAAAAACTTATCTACGCATTCATAAACTACAATTCACACAAAAGTTGGAGAAAAAAAAATGAGTTGCTTTAATTTTCTTGAATATCAAATCATGGAAAATAAATAAATACATAAATAAATAGAGCAGGGCACGAAGTGTGCAAGTAAAAATAAACAAAATTGTCATGTGCATGCATGCACAAAAAGGATTTAAAAATAAAAAATAAAAATAAAAAACGTCAACATACCTTTGCAACCTCTAAGAAACCTTTGCAAGTGTCCTCAAAATTGACCTATAAAATGAAAAAGATGAATTTCAAAAGTTAAGACAAAAGAAAAAGGTTAAAAGAAGCATCAAAGTTTCTGTCTTGGTGATAAGAGGAAGAAAGATAAATATTTTTCCAACTGCAAGTAAAGTCAAAATATAAAAGAAAACCCCAGACAACAAATAACCAAGCCGGCTTTTAACTCTTCTTGATTCCTTAGAAGCTAATGCATATTAATTTAATTCACAATTAAAGGAGCCTTTTCTTACCTCCAAAACTTCAGGACAACTAGTAAGCAATGAATGACAATTAATGAATCACCCAATACAACTTCACTTCAATTGACAACTTACACCACACAGCAAGAAAGGTATGTGCAAAAGAAAATTCTTTACACCTTTTTCAAATAAAGCTCCACCAGATAAAATGTCTAAAAGTTATCACCGATATTTGCATATATGTATATGAACATATAAAAATAGACAAACTTGTCAAATAGCAAATTGTATCATGATTCATGTCCTTTGTTGAAAAAATTGAATTTTGAATTGTAAAGTATCAGGTATATAAGATACATATTGATTCGTATCTATACTATATATTATAAAGTTTAAGAAATATTAATACTTACATTAAATTATAGTTTCATAAATTTATTAATAATACAGGTTCCAATTTTATATGCTTTTAAATTGTATACAATTTTCAAATTTACATGTATTTGTAATTACATGCAATAAATTAAGTAGATTATATAGAATTTAGATTAAAAAGAACAAACATACAGAACAAAACAACAAAGAAAAAGTATGGTAATTTATGTAATTAAGGTAATTTATGAAATTAAGTTGGGTTTTAAAAAAGCAACATTTTTTATTTGGGCTTGACCAATTGTGTTTATGCCCAAAATAAGCCCTTAAAAGTTTCATTGCATGAAAAACCAGTTGAATGACCTAACTCACTCAGTAATTTTTGAAGTGTTTTCAAGGAACTAGGATTCCTAGCCAAAAACCATGTAAAAGATGAAGCACTATCCCTTTCTCTCTTCAGCAATTGTCTTTCTCTCCATCACCTTTCTGCAACTTACTTGAGCTGCAAGGGTGACATCAATAGATTCTGACAATGAAAAGTTTCTTTTTGTTCCCTATAATTTATTCTTCAACTAAATCTGTTGTATTGTTTAAATCACCAACACTTGTATTTTTCAATTTGCCAAGCCACGATGAATGATTCTTGTAATTTCCAATTAACTAAAACTATTTGAACTGTTTAGCTTGCAAGAGAATACGAATTGTGCAATTAATTTCAAGAAACGTCCAATTTGACAACACTGCAAATAGAAAATATATTTCCTTGACCTAAACGGATGCTGATTCCAAAAATAGAAACTACAAAAGACCATAAGCAAAAATGAAAACTTTGAACCACTAATATAGCCCAACTATAGTAAGTTGAACATTAAATCCAAATACTTTAAAGCTCATAATCGTTAAAACAACTAAACTATCTGATCAATAGCACCAAGAAACAAACACATTTAAATCATTAGTAGTTTACAAAAGCTACCCTTAATTCTTTATAGCCTGCAGCAATGAGCTCAACAATGTAAAATAGCTTCCCTCCTCCACAATATGGCATCGTTACTGAGTTCAAAGTTCTTTCAAGTAAAGTCTATCAGAAAAAGCTAAAGGGAGAAATCACGTGGAAACAAATCATAGCTAACATGGAAAATTGCCATCCAAATAACAGACACCACCATGAACTAAATGATAGGAATCTAGAGGAACCAATTTGCACTAAAAATAAAAAGTTGAAAACTAAAGCATTGTGCTTACACTGCCTTTTTTTTTTTAAGAAAATTGGTATAGAAACAAAACAGGATAAAGAACTTAAGGTCATATGGAAGAACCTGCTCAGCGTAGTTCTGTGGAAGAGCTTCTATAGTACCATTACTGAGCTCCATTGCAAGATCATAGCAACGCAAATTATTGTTAATCTGCAGATAAATGTAAAGTTGAGAAATATTTTCATATAATTTCCACTCAAACACCAAAAACATAGTTCCACTCTAGCAGGTAAATGATCACAAACCATAGCACATAAAGGTTCCAAACCAATTTCAGAAGCTGGTTCTTCAAGTCTTCGCCTTTCAGCTGTTTGAAAGTCAATCATCACCTAAAAAATACATAAGAGGAAGAAAAGTTCAACAGAAAAGCAAAAAGGCAAACAAACAGAATTCAATCCACATATATGAACTAGGATATCAAGCAATAACAATTACAATATCTGAACAGTACTTTTTCATCACGTGTTGAATTTGTCTTAACAATATTAACATTAACATCTCTCTCAATTCTCATGTGAAGCAACTGTGCAGTCACATATAAACAAAAAGCAATTTTAAATGTCATGCTAACAAAAGTCATTGAGCTTTGAAGGTCATGGAAATTTTCTGGCACAACTATTGATAGTTTGTCAGACATAAAAGTTAGCCACATTACATATTTATTGAAGTTGTGTTTTACAGGACTTAGAAAATATCTCAAAATAATAAAAGATAGCACATTTAAGAATCACAGAACAGTAAATGACCTGGATAATTGCCAAAGCAATTCTATATAGCATGAGATCAGTACTATTATCCCGAACAATTTGCACTTGCTCTCCTAGAATCCTGAACAAATCAACAGCAGCTGGTGTATATAGTTTCCCATCTTCTGTCTTCTTTGGCGGTTGTACCTTATCAGCTTCTAAAATATTCAAGTACCATTTCTACATAACAGAACAAGCACTTTAACTGTTAGATAATTAAATTTTCTAGAGTAAAGCACATAAATCCCAATATGAAGTTACCCTTGTTGTAGCTTGCATTCTCTCAACATATGAATTCATTAGGGGATCCATGGCACCACTCTCTGAACAAACTTGAGCTAGAGACTCATCAACACCAAGCCCAATCAGATTCTCTTGGTATTCAACAACCCAACCTGTGACCTAGTTCCACACAAGAAAAGATAACAATAGAAAGTAGAACTTAAAATATTCATATTGTAAGATCATTTCCATCAGACCAAAAACAGCCCAAAAAAAAAAATGCTTCCATAAGGGGACTTATAACTGTTAGTAGCAGATGGAAGGTTTTTTCTTAAGACAACAATAGAAAGTAGAACTTAAGACATTCATATTGTATGATCATTTTCATCAGACCAAGAACAGCCAAAAAATAAATAAATAAATAAATAAATAAAAATGAAAAATAAAATTAAAAAAAAATAGCTTCCATCTGCTACTATATTTTTGGAATTTAGGGATATACATGTTTTATTAAAAATATAGTTGGAGAAATGTTCCATAAATACCTTTTTATTTATAACTGTTGTAGTAAGGGAATTTTCATGATCTGACATCTGTCATTAATTTCATTTATAGAATTGAGTTTTCCATTATACAAAATTCCATTTCAATCAGTATATTGTTGTAGTAGGGGAATTCCATGGTCTGCTATCTATCATTAATTTCATTGATAGAGTTGAGTTTTCGATTAAACAAAATTCCATTTCAACCTTTATATACTATTATAGTAGGGGAATTTTCATTGTCTTTTGTCTATTATTAATTTCATTCATGGAGTTGAGTTTTCTATTAAACAAAATTCAATTCCAATCAATATAATGTGTTTCAACTATATATCTTGAGTTGAAACCTTTTTTTTTTTTTTCAGAAATTAATGTTTTTCTACTATAAATTCTGGGAACAAGAGAGCTATATTGGAATTTTAACTTAAATATATACCTTGAAACCTGAAATAAAGTAATGCTATATTTTTATCTGTATAGCAAACAATACTAGCTCTCATTTACAATGGAATATTCATCCTTGAATATGAACATGTCTGAAACACATGAAATAGGAAACTACCTTCAAAATCTCTATGTTTGTCAATTCATTTGCCCTGTCACTAAGCAATCTAAGCATCTGAATAAACCTCTCAGTATATAGGTTCACCATCAGTTGGAATATCTCATATCTGCATGCATGAAAGAAAAGAAATAAAACATTACTACGTAAGTTAATTTTTAAAATTATAAATTCACTTTATCATATCCTACCCACATTCAATCTTAAAATCAACCCTCTTTGTCGTCATTCCTATACTCCTCTATTTCCTTGTTAGTAATCAATGAAATATCTAGTATTTGTCTTCCAATTGCAAAAGCTCCTGGATTCCGAATATGTCCTCTAAAATCTCTCTTACTCTAAAAGACAACCAAATCAATGTTTTTGAGTTTTAGAATCTGGTTTTACCACCCCTTAATAGCTGTTTAAGGGTTGTTTCCAAATTTCTACATCAATATAGTTTGGCATGTCGGTTACTACCAGTCAGCCAATAATGAAAGTCTAGTAAATAATATCTATATGCATATGGATACAGAATAAAGCAGATTCATGAGGCAACTTAACATCAAAATTGACAAGAGAAACAAATTTATTAGCTCAAAATCACCACAAAGTCAAGGAATCTATAATGGGCAAACCTTGGGGGGAAACATGGGGCGACATAGTCGTATATGTCTCCAAGCTCTTCTCCAATCTAAATCATCAAATACAAAAACCTGAATAGACCTACTAACATAAAACACAAAAATAAACAATACTACTATCATGAAAAAAGTATTAACTTGTAGTTTTTTTCAACTATGTTTCTTTCCTGGTATTTAGATTATTCAATAATTTCTTTGCAAAAAGAAATAAAGCCAATCAAGCACAAAGGGATGCAGATTTTGGTTTCAACAAAGAATCATTACAAAATCCACCTACATGTTTAGGCCTTGTTTAAATTTGGTCCCTTTGACATTTTTTTAGCAATGCCACCCATATAAATATGACAAAATGTCAAATAAATCATTCTGTTATTTTAGTTGAATTACCACTCTTCCCAAAAGCTTATGCTAATGAAAGGTGGGTCATCATTATAGTTGAATTATCACAAGAAAGCTCACATGGATAATACCTGTTCTTTACTTTTATATCAATTTTATACCCAAAATTGAAATCAAATTCAAGCATACACTATCCACCTTGGATGTCTCATGAAGATCATATGGTCAATAACTTCAACCTTTTTCAAAAAAATGTGTGTCAATATAACAACAACAAAAAAAAAATGTTAAGCTACCAATTTTGAGTCACGATCCAAACTAGAATTGATTTTTTAAAATTATCCCACTAAAAAAATAAATGAAGCTGATGAAGAGATGCTTCTTTGCTGCACACAATATGGAGAATTAATCACAAAATCTACAGTATTATGGATATCAGTTATGCATACCGTTCGAGCTTCCTCTAACGCTGCTTTAAGGTCCTCGAAAACTAGCTGATCCACAATTACAATGGAAATAATTATAAGATACAATAAACAATAAGTTAAAATATTATCTTTGATTGATATTTGGAATATGAATATTAAAACAGGAATTCAGGAAATACCTCTTTCAAAAGCTTATCAAATCGTCCTTCAACAGTCTTTCTAATTTGCTCATAGCATTTATCCTTATAGCCTTTTCCCTGAACCTTGACTTTCTGCTGTGTTATGTTTCTTGAAGAAGCTGATGAAGTGGTAGACTTTCTGCAATATAAAGAAAAAAATCTCAATTACAAAGTCTGAGGTGCTTCCGTTAAAAATGCATCCACGACAATTTGATATACAAGTAGTCCAGTATGCAACTATGCATAACATCATAGGACAATCAAACACCAAGGACTCAGCTAATACATAAAAACTGAAAATCACTTCAAAATAATTACTTTGCGGTTCTGCGAGGATTTGCAATTGTAGCCATAGCACCAGCTCCCTCAGCCTCAGCTGCCTCCTCAGCAACTTGCTGATCAAGAATTTCTTGCATTTCAACAACCCTACAAGAAAAGATAACCAAAACAAAACAAAAAAACAAAATGAAGGTTATGAACTGAATTAGTACCAGAGTAAAAAGCTACAGCCAAATAGTGGTTGAGTATGCACTATCTTCAGTTAAAGGCTTGACTATTTAGTTGAAGTGAGATTCTGTTCAAATATCGAGGATAGGAATTTTAAGAAATTTATAAAATCAAAATCAACTTTTGAACTTATACAAATTCAGGGTACTGACAAAAACACAGTACTGTAAAGACTATTTGCATAACATAAAATGAGTAGCAGAAGAGAACAATTAGTATATAAACCCAATACGGTTTGTGGCTCAAATCAAGTGCATTTGTAACAAACCTCCTGTAAAGAGAACATGGTTAACTTTCCATATGTAAATTTCTATATTAGGACTTGTTAAATCATAACCAATTCTGAACAACTAAAATTTTTATGACTTTTTAAATAAGAAAACCTTTGACTTAAAAAACTAAACAATCGGAGGAATTCCTAAAGTTAAAATTGCAAGTGCAAATGTATGAAGAGAAAGAAACAGAAAAAAGAATAAATAAATAAGGGATTTGATTTTTCCAAAGGGTAGGAAACTGAAACACTGGATCCTAATCACCTTGTTTTCAAGAAACAGAAGGAGCTTTCCTCTGTAATTGGATTCTTTACGTGACATACTTGGTGAAATGAGGATATAAATCTAATAGTTTCTTTCCTCATGCATTATTACTTCTATGTAAGAAATTTTATTTTATTTACCTATTTACCAAAAACAAATAGAAAATAGAGTTTACAACAAAAATAAAATAACGAAACTAATTTTTAAGAGGAACAGCAGCCTATCATACAGCAAAGATATAACAGCAAAAATGCTTTTCAGCAACTGACCTCAAAGCACGGACCAAAGTTTGTGGGCTGCAAAACAAAAAATTAAGAAATAAAATAAAAATTAGCATTGAAATTATCAAAATATACATGGGGAACACAAATTTAAGACTGTCATTGGATGAAGATTATTCAGTAATTTAAACAATATCTATTTCATGGCAGCTATAAGTAAATAGGAAAGTAATTAAATGCCTAATAAGAGGATATAATTGCCTAACGTACTACAACAATTGCAAGCAAAGGCACAAGAATTAATTAGGCCAGAAACATACATAGGGTTCGTCTTATACTCATAATCTTGAACTTACAATATCCTCAGAAAAATCTAATAAGACGATACTACAAAAAATGTTGTTGTCTTGTCTGTTGGGACTATGACACCTTTTTTTCAAGAAGGTTCAAATGCTAACCAATCAAGAAATCGAAATGGGACTTGCAAGAAAAGGATTTAGAGGGATATAGAGTCTATATTCTCCTTTCAGACCTATTTGAATTAAGAATCACCTGCTCAAGTAAATTAATATTTAAATCCACATTCAACCTCACATTCAGCTTTAGAGGGAAGTAATCAACACCATAACATGAAGAATCCCCAATATTGTAGAATTTGGTTTGCTTCTTAATGAACCAGGGAATTCTTTTTATTCTTACATTAAACCAATTTATATATTATCTTGGAAGGGCCATCCTTCTGTCATGAAATTGTGAAAAACAATGCTGAACCTTCAATAGAATGGTCCAAAAACTCAACATATCGACATAAATAATAAATACAGGTAAAGTTAATGAAGAAATCACCAACAGCACCTTCAAATAGATTACAATATAATTACAAGACAAAAAGGTATAACTCAATTTAATAATTTTCGAGATTATAAAAAAATATACCTTTCTTTAGAAAGTTTATAAAAGTTGGAAATATGGCCCCATAGTGTCTTCTCAAATGTCTCCCAGGTCCGATCTACATCTTCAAAATATTCCCTGCAATGCATTCCAAATATAAAAAAGAAAAGGAAACAAATTCTAAAGTTCACAATTAAAGAATCATGGAAAACATCAAATTAAATACAACCATAAAGCATGCAAATTCATCATTTTAGACATCAGTATCATGTATCCCTCCTATTTTCAACCTTTTCAATTCTCTTAAATTATTAATTATGTAATAATAGCGTAAATGAATCGGATCCCAACTAAAAAACCATCAGATCTCGCTTAAAAAATCACCAAGCTTTACATAGAGCGAGACTTGGCAACAAGCAGACCTATATAATCTAATTTCCAAGTGGGTTTTAAAAATTGCAGCTGCAAGCTATCACCAGATCAAAAAATTTCTTCTGTCCCCTCGTATTATTTTAGCTGATATCAAGATATTCTGTATTCTAGAACAGAACAATATTGTATAGGGGGCGTGAGTTTCTTCATATCTCTGTATATTTGTGGTTAAGATGCTTCTAATTTCCATACTGTTGTTTCCAATGAGTTCTTCTAATTTCCATACTGTTGTTTCCAATGAGTTTAGACCTCCTCTATACTTGTACTTTTTGATAATCCTTTTGCTTAATATCATAATAGAAAATAAAAGCTGGACTATGGCATTTACCTCGATATAAGAACCTAAAATTCCACAAGAAAACTAGAGAAGAATACAAACCTCAGTCTGCCAACTTCTTCCTTGTGAGATCCTGCAGCTGCCAATGCAAACCTCCGCTTCCCATCAAGAGCTGTTAGCCTCTATGACCAAAAAAAAAAGGGTTAAGGAAAGACAAGGCTACAAATAAAGCATGTAATATGTAAGATTTTCTAAACTTAAAATGTTTAATAGCTGAGTAAATTTTTACAGACGACAATTAGAACATTAAATGCAAACCAAAGTATAATACATTGCAGCTGAAGACAAAGAAAGCATAAGAGGACTAAATGTTATAAGATTTAAAATGCAGAAGCCAGGAAAGACTAAAAGAGAGAAGAGAGAGAAACAAGAGCAAGAAAATATGGAAACATCCAATTATAGCTTAACATGAGTTTTCACATGGATAATAAACAAAAAGCAGGGAAAAAAATATACAAGACAACTAATATACCAGGTCCCAGTACATATAATCATAATTTAGAACTTTAAGCAATGAAGAATTAATCAAAATCTTATTTTTCACTTTTGTAACTCACAGAAGTTCTAAAAACATATTTTATCAGAAAGCAAACAGATTTACACTACAGTTGATTTTCCTATGGTATAACTAACAGCTAACTTACAAAAGTACCAATATGACAATAAATCTTTTAACATTGTAATTGAGAATAAAAACGAAATATTCTGACTCTTAAGTTGAAACTTAATTCTCATGTTTCACATCAACTAATTTACCTCGTAACTATTAACAATTTCTTTATCATCACTTAAAGAGTCTCGTGCCTCAGCTGCTTCATCGGAAATGGACATCATACCCTCAACATCCTATAAAAAAAAAAAAAAAAAAAAAAAAAAAAAAAAAAAAAAAAAAAAAAAAAAAAAAAAAAAAATTAGCTGGACAGCAACCATAGACAGAGCAGGATATAAAAAATTAACAGGCCCTCAAGCTTCACAAATCTAAATTACGCCTCAAGGCCCTCTACAAAACAACAAATGAACAGGTAGTAACATTACAATTTGTCTGTATCCCAATGTGCCTGTATCCTACTGATAGTTTCATAAGGAATTCATAAAGCCCTGCAAGCAAGCAGTTCATAAAAGGACTCAAGTCGCAAACAGCTTTCAACCTATAAACTACATAAGAAGACTGTTTCCTCAATTAACTAATAATAGATTACTGGAAGCATTGTATCATGGCTGCAATAGCAACATTTAGTATCATAGGAGTGAATAAGGAAATGGTTGAGTTAAAAAGCAGCATGATCCTTTCTAGACTGTAAATATTGCAGGTGCAAATAACAAAATACGTACATGAGCTTGAACACAAATGCTCACATTGACATTTTATTTTATTTTTTTGACAACAAACTTGTGTAAGTTATAGAAACACACCTTTAGCGTGGTATTTAAGTTATTCCTCGCATTGCTAAGGAGCTTTATCTGATCATGATTCTCAATTAAATTTTGGCATTCTTGACATAGTCTGATACAAAAACCAATTATGTTAACCAAAAGAGCTATCAATATGTCAATAAAACATAGCACATTGTTTAACTTAACCCTTCTCAATAACATACTTTTCGATAGAAATAAAGTTCTCACGGAGCTGTTTTATCGACTTCTGCGATAAGGATAGTGATTCAAGTCCAGCTTCTGCCTGTTCAACCTGCAGTCCAATGCATCATGTTGTAACAAGTTAAACCCCGAGAATTGTTGAAGTCTGAAGCTTCCTCAGCTCCATAAACATGGTAAAAACAGCAATTTGCCAAAGTTAAGGGTTAAAGCTTGAATATGTACCTGCTCCGCAACCATTGTACTAAGTTGTGCATCATTTGCCTGATTACAAATACAAAATCAACTTTCAAAACGGCAATTGAAATAAAGATTTCAGCATTTACTTTATAATCATCAAGCAGGTTCTTTTCCCTTTTTTCAGCCCAAAATTTAAAAAAAAAAAAAATTATTATTGCACAGACTTTCTAAATTAATTATATCACAGCCACTACTCGACAAATTGCAAGTCATCCAGTTCTAACCGACTTAGAACTTAATATTAAAAAATATATATCTAAAAAACAAAAACAATGTCAAGCTCAAGAAGATAATCAAAGCAAAGTTCAAATTCGCACTTGTTGTCGCGTAATGTAATCGGCTTTGATGGAAGCAATGGACTGCAAGAGCTCGGGAAGCGGCAAGAGTTTAGCGACCTCACGAACGGCCGCTTCTTTAGCTTCCACTCCAAGATCCTCCACCATCATCTTGGGAGGTTAATCCTCAATCCGCGCCTCAAAATCGAACAAATTCTACACCAAATCGAAAACTGGATACTGAAAGATTTGGAGGCTTAAAATTGAGCGAGCCTGTGCAAAAAATTAACAGCAAGGAAATTCACAGAAAATTGGTATTTTAAGAAGGGAAAAAAAAAAAAAAAAAAAAAAANTATTTTGATTTTAATGTTATTGTTCATCATTTATTAAATATAAAAATCAATATTCAATATTAAATATATACCGAATAACTTATAAAGCCAAATCTAGAAATTTTTAATATTAAATTTTTTTCATATTGAATGAAATATTAACAAGAATATTAGAGCATATACCAAAAAATATAAATAAATAAAATCCATTTTTTTATAATTTAAATGACAATTGAAGTTTGTAATTTATCTTTGCATATAGATAAATCACAATATTTGGTATTTTATTTTTTGTTTGTGTATATGTGTCATTATTATATTGAAAATCAATAAGCAATTTTTGATTTTATACCTTCAAACGTTTCCTTTTATTAAAAATATATGCTTTCTTATACTATTATTTTCAATTGAGTTTTGTTGTTGTTGTGGTTGTTGAAAAGGTCTCATTTGAGTTAGGTAATGATATTATGCCAGATACTTGAAGTAGGTAGGAACACATTAGATTGCAACAACTGCTTATAACTTCTTTGTTTCCACAGATTTGTAAAATCTTGTCTATATTAAATTGTAAAAAATTAGGAGAAAAAGTTAATCATAATAATAACAACAATAGTAACAGTAATATGTTTAATATTTTTTTTGGGTGAATAATAAGTTTAATATTGTATAGTATAGGGTCCAAACTTCAACATAAAATTTGAAATTGTGGGGAACTGAACTTTTACTTTGTAATTGGAAATTACACTTCTTCTTCTTCTTTTTTGGGATAAAAATTGGAAATTGCACATTGATTGGCAAAATATTGTTTTGACATCGCTTAGACAAATGGGTTCCTAATTAAAAGCAAGACCAATTCACAGATATAAAATTTAATTTTTTTTAGTACTATTGGTATTAATTTCTGGGTCCGCTATATAAAACAGATACAAATTCCCAATGGAATAATCATATAAAAAATGCAATAAATATTACCAATAAAAAAACTATAAATCTTCTTATTTTCTCTATCTTTGGCCACTCCTTTTTTTTTTTTGGGTCAATAATCTTTTACCACTCCTAATTAGAATGAATGATTCTAATTTGTGTCATTTAATTTTATGATACAATAATGTGCAGGATAAACCTGATTTGAAACCAAAATAATAATAATAATAATAATAATATCCGAGGGGAATCGACTCCTCTTAACTTCAGAAGGCATGTTAACCTAAAACGAACCAATGCTGGCTCATTAGTAACATTGTCTATGTTAGTGTCAGCTAGCTACATTTCCAAATTCGTCTCAATAAGATGCAAAACAACATTGGCAGTTGCAGCTGGCAAAGAAATAAATGGCATCACCAATAAATTCGAGATTGAAAGGTCACCATTGGTTCTTGCAAGTTGAGTAACCTTGTTTGTACCTGTAGGAACATATATAGCTTTATTAGCTCCTTTAGCCTAACTCAGTAGTAACGCTATCTATGTTAGTGTCAACTAGATGCATATCCAAATCCATCTCAATAAGTGGCAAAACTACAGATTGAGAGGTCACCATTGGTTATTGCAGGCTGAGTAACCTTGTCCGTACATTTAGAAACATATAAAGCTTTATTAGCTCCCTTGGCTTCACATTAGTAATGTTGTATGTGCTAGTGTCAGTTCAAATGCTCCACTCCAATGTTTCAATTCTACAACATCTCCATCGTAAGCGTGAATAATAGATCAACTAAGTCAATTCTAGCAGCAATAATTATAATAATAATAGTAAAAAATGCAGGACATCCCATCTAAAATATATTAAATAAACAAATTAAAATTTTACAAAAGAAAGCGGAGGCACCACTTTAACCCGCTTGCCTCATTAAATCCCATGAAATAATAATAATAATCCCATACAAATTATTTGAAGTGATTTAGATATAAAAAATCGCAACTAGATTGACAACTCAAAATACCACAAGCAAAAATATATTAAAATTAAAAATAATAATAAAATAATTTATAAGGAGACGAAACTTCAAACCAAAAACCATTTAACCTCGTTGAAACTTGAATGAAAGTAAACCTCTGTGACAAAAGCCTCACATGGGAAAAAAAAAAAAAAAAAAAAAAACAAGGGAAATACCTAAAAAAAAAAAACCATTTTGCACAAATAAAACAAAACATATATCATCCTCAATACAATTTGAATCCAATAATAACAACAACAATAATAATAATTTATTATTAAAATGATGTAGTACAATTTCAATGTTTGACAAAAAATTATTATCTAAATTTATAAAAGTGAACTCGATAAAATCACATCACATTATTTTAATAAATAATTTTCATTTAAAAATTTAATAAGTCTATATATATATATATATATATAGCTATGCTAAAGCATCTGAATTCGTGTTTTTTTAGCGATACCGAAAACACGGAGCCGTTTACACGGAGCTTCAGTCAAAATTGGTCAAATTTCAGTCAAAATCGTTGGCTACGTTCAAAACGAACCGTTTTTTTATTTTCAAAAATTTCAGGTATCACCAAACGCACCGTTTCTTTATTTTCAAAAATCAAATTGAGGCAAATCATTGGCTGAATCACCATTTCCTTTGAAGCTCCATGGGAAGAGAAGCGCAGTAGCCATCGGTGGTGGGAGATCACCAAACTCGGCCTTATTCCGGTCACCTCCGACCACCAATAAGCTTTCCCATTCCTCTGCACCAGTCGGTGGCGAAATCAGTGGTGAAGGCTCCAGCACAGGCTTCCTCTGCACCAAGGCTTTAACTTTTCAAGTCGGAAGTGTTACTCTGCAGGTTCGTCTACACTGGCGGCAGCGATTCTCCTCCGCACCAGTTGGCGACTAAGCCAGGGGCCATCGACAGCGAAGGCTCCACCACGGGTTTCCTCTGCACCAGTCGACGGTGAAACTCCTCGTCTTCCTCTGCACCTCCTTCCCCACCAATTTGAAATTATTGTCTTTTCTTTTAGCATCTGGGACATTTTCCTTTAATGTTTCCTTTCTTCTGCCTGCTTCGCCTTCGTTTTGTTTTTTTTTCCTAGATTTGGTTTGCTATTTTCTGAATCCATATTGGCTTTTTTGTGTGGATAATTGTGTTCTATACAGGAAATATGGATTCGGAAAATAAAACCCAAAGTCTCAGATTTTCCATCTAGGTTTAGGTCTCTGTCTTAATTTTTTTTTTTAAATTTTATTCTGGCCCTCTGGTTATGAATATTGAAGTATTGAAAGTATGTGAAGTGAAAAAGTAATGAACTTATGTGATGCCAAGTGAAATATGTTTGATTTCGAATTCTCATTTTGATATGTGACATGCGGAGCCCAACTGAAAAATTAATTTGGTTTTCGAAGACCATGAAGAAGATAAGGATAGTTTTTTCTTCACATTGGTTTGCTTCCTGGTTTTGCTCATGTCTTTGAGCTTGTAAAACCAAGCATTTGGAATCATATCTGATAACCTGAACCTGTAGTTGCCCATCATGGATAGGATTGAGCTCTCCTTCTTGTTCTCTATTTCTTTATGTCTTTTTCTCTCACTTTTTGAGTCTAGTTTTTGTTTGTTTGTTTTTCTCTGTTTTGATAAGGGAGTTGTGATGTTGGATATGTTTGGAATTGGAGAGTGGAGAGAAAACCAAGAAGTAAAATGGGGTAGAGACTTTTTGGTTTATGAAATGCTAAAAAGAATGTAGATTTTTAATTAGACTACCATAATAGTTTGGTAAGAAAAGCAGAGGAAAGCACAAACCGCGTATTAAATTTAATGATTCTCTTTTCATCATTACCACCAGCAAAATTGCACAAATAGTGTTGTTAAAAGTCAATGCAATCCCAATTTTTTTGTATAAATGGAGTGGTTTATTTTCTGTTAGGTTCAGTTGTTATGTATTAATTTGAGATATTCTACTTATCAATAGGTCAAAAAAACAAAAAGTGAAAGGAAAAAAGTCAAATTAATCACTCATAATAATAAACAGTATGACATAATAACTAATATTGTGAATTGTGAGATTCATTTGTTCTTGCTAAAAATTATTGTTTTCTTGGACAATAATCTTAAATTCAATCGCCACCCCAATATCAAAATATATAAATAAATAAATAAAAAGGTTGAGACAAATAGTAATATATTTCAATAAAAGGAGATACAGTAACATAAGTTGATGACATTGGTTAGTGGAAATACCAATTAAGAGAGATTCAATATTTATGGATGTGTTTTTTTATTTGCAATTTATTGGATACCAGTAATATATTGATGCCACTTCAAGGGTTGGCAACTTCTTTTATGCATAGTGTCCTTTGTTTATCTAAAGCAGTATACAAGTAATGATGATTTTAGTAGCCAGTAAGACCCCATTTGTCTATCAATTGCTGTATTTTTCTCATAATTCCATGCTCCAGAAATGATTGTATTCTCATATATCCTAGAAGCACCCAATCTTCAACGTGCATAGTCCACCCACCTGTAAGACAAAAGTTGTAAGATGTGCATCACTAAGGAGAAAAAGAAATTCTTTAGAATGAAAAGATTCACTGATAATAACAAAAAGAGGACACATGAAGAAAAAGAAATAGCAAGTAGAACACTTCAATACTGATAATGAATAAGACATTTGATAATAACAAGTAGGACTCTGAAATGAATAAGACACTTATTAATTTGAAAATGTAATGCTACTACAACAACTGTGGAATAATTTTTAGTGGAAGAATTTAACCTCTTTGTCCCATAATTGGTACCCCATTAGTTCCACAATCATCTTCATCATCAAATATCTCCCTTGGGAATGAGTTTTCCTCACAAAGTGTAGTAACAAAAGCCTCAGCTGCAGCAGCTGTTATATGTGGCCCAACCATAGTTGATATAAGAGCTACCTAATGAAACATTATTAATACTTCATTGGTATATTTAGGTACAATGCAAGCAGTTGAACTTAAGGTCCAAACAAATTCTCAAAAGTTGTTCCAATAAAATTCATTGAAGACAATACAAGATATGCATACAGCCAATTTTGCCAAAATTATGCCACAATATTACATTTTTTCAAGAAGCTTTGAAGATTATGAATGTGCCAGGACATAAATATTATTTTCGGATTAAAAGGGTAAATTGGGAGCAAAAACCCTAAAAATTGGGAGAAGCTGATGTATGAACAATGATTAATTTTACTTCCCCACCTAGCTACTCTAGGTTGGGGAGTAGGTCCCAGGGGAGAAGTTCTAGACACATTTTCATACTTTGTGTCTAGATTAATTCACTTAATTTCCTCTGCAGTATTGGGTGCGGGCAAACCTCTGATGATGGGAAGCGACGGAATAGGGCTGATGTGCTTTCGCCACTGACTGGGGGGGAAAGAGGTGCAAAGGAAGCTGAGAAGTTTCGCCTCTAACTAGTGTAGAGGAAGCCTGTGGTGGAGCCTTCGTTGCCGATGGCCCCTGGCTTCACCGTTGACTGGTGCAGAGGAACGGGAAAGCCGACTGGTGGCTGGAGTAAGACCAATTGATGGCTGCGTTCGATGATCTCCCACTGCTGATGATTTCCTCTGGTTTCTCCTCTGATTTCTTCAGTTGGTATTCAAATACACGACAATAGCCTGAGTTTGAAATTTTGTTCAATTGAAATTTTGTTCAAACGGTGTGTTTCATAACTTTCACTTTCCCTCCAATTTTGACCAAACCAAAATCAATATTTGACCCAAATTTTGACCAAGCATTACACAAATTGTTTCCGTGTTTTCGATCTTGCTAAGGAACCCGATTGGGTAACTTAGCAGGGCTAACATTTGTGACAAAAACTTCACATAGGAAAAAAAATACCAGGGAAATACCTAACAAACAAAAGACCTTTTGCCCAAATAAAATAAAACATATAATTTGAATTCCAATAATAAGAACAATAATAATAATAATTTATTATAAAATGATGTGGTACAATTTCAATGGTTGACAAAAAAATATTATCTAAATTTATGAAAGTGAACCTAATAAAATCACAACACATCATTTTAATAAATAAATTTCATTTAAAAATTCAATAAGTCTATATGTATATATATATACGGTGCCGCTACGGCACTAGATCGGGTTCCCTTAAGGAACCCGAAAACACAGAAATGAGATAACGCCTGCTAAGGCACTAGACACGTGTGAGGTCAAATAGAATTAAATCTCGGTCAAACATTTTTGGTCAAAATTAATTTTTTGCCGGTCAAAATTAATTATGGGGAAATCATCCCCAAAATGGTGCCATTTAGAAATTTTTAAACTTGCCTTTGCACCAGATTGGTCTCACTTCACGCATACCCCCTGTCCAGAAAAACTAGAGCTCCGGCCTTACTCCAGGCAGCTCTGCAGCCGCCGCTAGTCAGCCTTACTCCTGGCTTAATCCGGCTCGGCTTTCCCATTTAAATAAGACTCAGGGGCGAAGCAAAAAGCCATCGGCGGCGACGAAGGCAACACCGAAGTTTTCTCTGCACCGCAGGCTTCCATATGCCTTGACTGGGTTCCTCTGCGCCGTCAGTGGCATTCAACTAACTCCTCAATCGGCGGGCAGCAACAGAAAAACACTTTGCCGGAAGTATTTCCAATCTATTGAAATTTATGGTTTATGGATTTTTTGCCCAATTTTCCCTAATTTACAAGGTTAATCAGAAAATATTGAAATCCATATGAATATTAGTTGGTTCTAAAATCCGACTCTATTATCATTAATAACAAACAGAAATGCACCAAGATGAATTTATATCATTGTCAGAGGAAGCAATATCATTAGTAGGGGGATTCAATTTGGCTGAATTATTCCTTCAAGTAAATTTCTTCGAATGATAAGCCAGATCACAACTAATAAGTTAAAGAAGGTTCAGTTCAAGGCCGATTAGATTCTAGAAAATATCATCCATGAACACAGACATAAAAAAATGACATAAAAAAATGGTGAGGATGAAAGTCCGCCGCTGGATGAAGATCTGGTTGATGTTCTGCTATGACTTCAGCAAAGTGATAGCCTTGAATGTCCAATCACAACCGACAACATAAAAACTGTTACTTGGGTTTGTATATATTTTCTGCATACATGCTATAAATCTAGCTAACTTGTACATACCTCAAAACAAAACAAAAAAGAAATTATGCTAATTTTATTCACAAACCTCAACACAATTATAAATATGCAGAGCATGTTCAGTGCTGGAAAGATACTTCATCAACAACAGTTGGGTGAGCAATTTCAGAAACGATGAAAAACCAAGGGTGATAGAGAACTCTGCCATGGAAATACAGGACTAATCCATGAGAAAGATGTACAGAAATTGAGCTATTTGAAGTTGGTGATCAAAGAAACTCTAAGGCTACACCTTTCAGCTTCATTGATACTCCCTAGAGAATGCAGGGAGGCTTGCAAAATTGATGGCTATGAAATCCCACTCAAAACTAGAGTCATTTTGAATGCTTCGGCGATTGGAAGAGATTCAGAATATTGGGATGATGCTGAGAGCTTCATACCAGAAAGATTTGCTTTTTAAGCCCTTTGACCACGTGGACTTTCTCAGATTCTACTATAAAAGCTAATTGCTTTTGTATATCTCTGTATATTTATGTATCATTACATTCGTGGTGGAAATTTTCTTTTTAGTAATATATGCACAACAATATTAATTTCTTAAGTTTTAAGCTCAAGAGTGCCTCAGCTATATAGTCAACCTTCCTCAACATGTAATAGTCAAATCAGTTGACTACCTTCAAAAGTTAGAGATGCCAAGTTGTGAGATTTTATTAGATCAAGAAGATGAGAGATTGACCTGACATAATGAAGTACTTTACACTTGTACTGTTTCTCTCTATGATAGATTTATGTTAATTTAAGTTAATGAAATCAAGTCCAACTTTGAATCATATCTTCTATGTTCTTTTTTTTTTCTTTTTTTTTTTTAACATTTATTTCCTATGATATTTTAATGTGTTATGTTTGTTTTAGATTATATGCAGCAACACTTTAGATTATATGCAGCCATGAGCTCTGCTCATATTGTAAAGATTTACCACCTGTAGTGAAAACATTTTTCATTGATTATTTGGAAAGGTCCACAGAATTGAAATTCCACAAATAGGACAGGACAATTAGGAGAAAATGGATTAGTAATGTTAATCAGTAATGTTAAAGCCCTCAGAGAATGAAAGCCATACCAATTTAACCCAAAAGTCTGTGGTTTTAGTTTTTTAATTGACTATTTAAGTCTAAGCAAGATAAGGTGATTGTGATAATGAATTCGCAACATATACAAATATTGAAACCATGAAATCTTTGATTTGAATCTTAAATGCACGTTACAACAAAAACCATAGCAGTGGGTTCCTTTTATTTCTCTAATACTTGCTTTTCTACACTGCATACCAAAAGAACACAAAGCTTAAGTTTCATCCTTTTATTCATCACTAAATTTTAGTTTCCTATAACTCTTCCAACTTCAAAGCTCCCAAATTTCACCATCTCAGCTTTGCAGGGAAGTACCGCAAAAGAATTATCAAAGTTAAGAACAAATAAAAAGGAAATTAAATGTAGAACTTTTACATGGTAAGATCCATGTTCTTGCCACTGAACTAAAGAACTTAATTAGCATCCATTTCAACCTCAAACCAATTTTGTCATGAAATTCAAAAGTTATATTTTTATCTTTCATGCTTTAATTTAAACGTTTTAAAAGTAAAAGTTTAACTTGTCAATGAGAGAGATATAGTATGGCTTCACTTTCTCAACATCAATTCTAACCTTGCTTTTGCTGTAAAGATCATATTTGATGCATATATTCAAAAGCATCATAATTCAATTTTTTCTTCTTTCAAAAATTTTTGGAGCAAACTATTATGGAAATGTTTATCACTATTATGCTTACTTGAATATCTTCAACCATTTCAGATTTTCAATGTCCTCTTCATTAATCAAGTGCTTATATGCTCCTGCCATGTGTAAAGCTACCCAAAAAAAAAAAAGTTCAAGTCCGTAATTTTCTCAGTTGAAACAAATAACAGATTATCAATTTTACACTTTCTAAAGAGTTTAATGCCTAGACTGATATTCAATCAATCCCACATATTCAATGGGTAATTCACCCTAACATACTAGAGAATTTCAAATCCAATTAACTATTTCAAAATGTAATCATAAGTTTGATTTACATAAAATCTAAAGAAATTATAATGAAGCATCGGATTTGAACGCCAGTAAATTGGGGAAAAAAATCCATAAACCCTAAATTTTAAAATATTGGAAATACCTTCGGCAAAATGTTTTTATATCGCCGCCCGCCGACTGAGGAGTTACTTGAACGCCGCCTTTGGTGCAGAGGACTGAGGAGTTAGTTAAATGCCGCTGCTAGTGGAAATAACTTCTCGCTTCGCCGCCGACTGATGAGGTAGCTGAATAGAAATGCCGAGCTGGACTAAGCCCTGAGTAAGGCTGACTGGCAACTGCAAAGCTGCCCAGGGTAAACCCAGAGTAAAGCCAATTTCCTCTACTTTGATGGGTATGTGCGAAGCTTCCCTCCACTGGTGCGAAGACCTGAAACAATTATGGTGGAGGTTAAAACGGTGAGTTTTGACAGAGACCAAGCAATTTTGACCAAGTTAACATAATTTTGACTACAATTTCAGCCCTCCAAGTTTGACCGTAAATCTGCTAATTTTGACCGAGTTTTTTTAAAACTTTACATGCGTCTTTCTTCCGTTTTTTCACTGTCATTTCAGTCTTGCTAAGAACCCAAATTAATCCAAACCATCTTGTACTTATAATTGATGCACAAAAAATAAACCACCACTGCAAATAAATTGTCCCTTTCAATTGAATAACCATCTTGTCCGCGTATATATGGAGGAAAAAAGTATGGATATTCTGGTAAATTTAAAATTGATGGAGAGTGTATAGAGATAAATTGGTAACGCAAATAGAACCTCCTAATACAGAAAAATAAGATCCAAAGGCAAAATCCAGTAAGAAAAAGTAGAAAAAGGAGGAATCAATCAGCAGTGCAAATAATTGCCTCTTTCAATTTCAATAATAATAATCTTTAAGATAAAAAAGAAAAGAAAAAAGAATTGAATAGTAATAAGATCAAATATGTCTAGTAAGGAAGAAAAAAAACATGCTTAAGAGCATCTCTACGTGGATTGGAGTTTATATGGCACATAGAATAGAAGTCTTTATTACTTATGTGGCAAATATCTATTTAATAGACAGTGAATATTTAAAAATGGTCTCTAATAGAATCCGTTCACAGTAAAATTAATAGATAATGTGTAATTTTTTTAAAATTATATCTATTTAAAATTCCAAAATAATTGAAAAAAGAATAAATAAAGAGTAAATTGCTGAGTCATAATATCTAACAGACCTTCTGAAAGTAGATAGTTTATTTGACAGTGTCTATTTTATTTTTTGCCATATCAGTTTAATAGAGTTAATAGACATGATCATTTGAGACTTTTTTTAAATCTTTTTATATTTATGATATGACAATAAAAATAAAAACAATTTATAATATCATTAGAAATGCTCTAAGTTTAAGATAAATTACTAGGTTAATGCCGGTGTGATCCATCATTTGGATTACAAAAGGGCATGCCAATTCTATTATTCCAATCATTTACCCCAAAAAAATAAAAAAGTTTGGGCAATTTGACAAAGATGGGAGAGTGTATGGAGTTGGATTAGTTGTGCATAAAGAAGGGGAAAAAGAGAAAAAGCCCAAAGAGTGTTTCCCAAGGAAAGAGGCGGTGGAGTTGGGGTCAAAACTCGGAAGCCAGCAGAAAATGCAGATGGCAGGCTTGGGGAGCAAGGACCAAGGAGTCAGCAAAAACTCACAGCCCCACAATCGCTTTCCATTTTCCTTCGACCTCAAGCCAATCTCTCTCTCTCTCTCTTCCTATAAATACTCTCTCTCACTCTCTTCTCTCTTCCCATTTTCTCGTGTGTCTTGGATTCTCTCCAGACCAGAGAAACCCCCCAAAATAAGAAGGAAAAAAAGTAAAGAAAGAGCTTCAAGGAAATTAATCGTCTGAATTACTAGCACCCAAAAAAATAAAGAAATAATAACTATTATTATTCTGATCGAAATCCAAGAAACAAAGAGTGTGATCAAGAAAGTTTCTCCTTTTGGTGTCGGTCTGATCAGGTATTCACTTGTTTTGTTTTTTTTATTCTATTTTTGCTTTGATTGTTCTTTGAATCTTTTTATGTTCTGGATTTGTTGTAATGGAATTTTAGGTTCTTGGTTTTATTCTTAAACACCCATCGCTTTTAGGGTGTTTTTAGTGTTCTTTTTTTTTTTTTGAGAATAATATATGGAAATGAGTGAAATATTGTAAATTAATTCCATTGGGATTTATGGTAGTGAAACTTTAAGGTGGGGTTCAGGTGGATGAGAGGATATGCAAGTTTTGTTTATCTGAAATTTGATTATACGCCGACCTTGTTGAATGTTAAGTTGATTTTGTTTTGTTTTTTGCAGTCGTAGATTTTTGCACATTCTTTTGGGTTGTTGCCGGACATTTGGGAATCGTTTTTATTCAATATAGAAACAGTCTTGGGTTTGCTTTGCTCGGAAATGAGTTCTCATGTCCGAAGTGAGCGAAGAGATAGACCTAGGTTCCCTGCCCACCCTGCTCGTCGCGAGTGGGTTCCGAGAGGATCCTCTTTTTCCACTGCTGTGAACCAGCCATCAAACTTCAATTCAAACCCAAATGAAAGTGGCAGCCAACGATCTAGCTTGAATTTAAACCCAAATGAAAATGGAAGCCAGCTTTCCAGTTTGAATTCAAACCCAAATGGAAATGGCAACCAGTCCTCAATCTTTAACTCAAACCCAAATGGAAATGGCAACCAGTCCTCAATCTTTAATTCAAACCCAAATGGAAATGGCAACCAGTCCTCAATCTTTAATTCAAACCCAAATGGAAATTACAGAGATTCGAACTTTAGCTCTCCACCCTATGAGGGTCGCCATAGGGGAAATCATGGTTCGAGGGGTCACGTCAGTAGACCAGCAAATCAGAGGAGGGAGAGGAGTGAGAATCAAGAGGTGAGGGGTTTGAAAGAGAGGAATATAAATCAGGGTGGAAGAGGATCAAGGGACTCTAATTTGCCTCAGCTTGTGCAAGAAATTCAGGAGAAGCTGATGAAGGGGACTGTAGAATGCATGATTTGTTATGATATGGTGCGGAGGTCTGCACCTGTTTGGTCATGCTCGAGCTGTTATTCAATTTTCCATCTGAATTGTATCAAAAAATGGGCTCGGGCACCCACCTCAATCGATCTGTCTGCAGAGAAAAACCAAGGGTTCAATTGGCGGTGTCCTGGATGTCAGTCTGTTCAGCTCACCTCATCAAAGGAGATTCGGTATGTTTGCTTTTGTGGTAAGAGGCCAGATCCACCTTCTGACTTATATTTGACTCCCCATTCATGCGGGGAGCCATGTGGGAAGCCACTTGAGAGGGATGTCCTGTTTGCTGGAGGGAGCAAGGAGGATCTTTGCCCTCATGTTTGTGTAATGCAGTGTCACCCTGGTCCATGCCCTCCTTGTAAAGCATTTGCTCCACCACAGTTGTGCCCTTGTGGAAAAAAAGTGATTACGACAAGATGTTCTGATCGGAAGTCTGTTCTTACTTGCGGTCAGCATTGTGATAAGCTTCTACAATGTTTGCGACATAGGTGTGATCAGATTTGCCATGTGGGTCCTTGTGATCCATGTCAGGTTCTGGTCAATGCTTCCTGTTTCTGCAAGAAAAATATGGAGTTAGTTCTTTGTGGAGATATGGCTGTAAAGGGAGAGGTGAAAGCAGAAGATGGTGTCTTTTCATGTAGTTCCATTTGTGGACGGAACCTCAGCTGTGGTAATCATGTTTGCAGTGAAGTTTGCCACCCAGGCCCTTGTGGAGTGTGTGACTTAATGCCAAGCAGGATTAAGACATGCCACTGTGGGAAAACAATGTTGCAGGAGAAACGGAAGAGTTGTATAGACCCAATTCCAACTTGTTCGCAGAAATGTAGCAAGTCTCTTCCTTGTGGGATGCACAACTGTGAAGAGGTGTGCCATGATGGTGATTGCCCACCTTGTTTGATAAAAGTCACCCAAAAATGCCGTTGTTCATCAACTTCTCGAACGGTGGAATGCTATAGAACAACTACAGGCGATAAATTTACTTGTGATAAGCCTTGTGGGCGGAAGAAGAGCTGTGGGAGGCACCGGTGTAGTGAGCGGTGCTGTCCTCTTTCTAATTCAAGCAATATTCTCACAGGGGATTGGTATCCACACTTTTGCTCGATGCCCTGTGGGAAGAAGCTAAGGTGTGGGCAACATTCTTGTGAGTCTCTATGTCACACTGGCCATTGCCCTCCTTGCCTTGAAACTATATTCACTGATTTAACATGTGCATGTGGGAGGACATCCATCCCTCCTCCATTGCCTTGTGGTACACCACCCCCTTCATGTCAACTCCCATGTTCAGTACCTCAACCTTGTGGCCATTCCTCATCTCACAGCTGCCACTTTGGAGACTGCCCTCCTTGTTCAGTGCCTGTAGCGAAGGAGTGCATTGGTGGACATGTAGTTCTCAGAAATATTCCGTGTGGATCGAAGGATATTAGATGTAACAAGGTTTGTGGGAAGACCAGGCAATGTGGTATGCATGCTTGTGGCAGGACCTGTCATCCACCACCTTGTGATAGTTCCATGGGTTGTGAACCAGGTGTAAAATCTTCATGTGGGCAGACTTGCGGGGCTCCTAGGAGAGACTGCAGGCATACATGCACTGCTCCTTGTCACCCTTCTGCGCTTTGTCCTGATGTTAGATGTGATTTCCCTGTCACCATCAGTTGTTCTTGTGGCCGCATAACAGCAACTGTTCCTTGTGATGCTGGTGGCATCAGTAGTAGTTTCAAAGCTGATACTGTATATGATGCTTCAATCATCCAGAAGCTGCCAGTATCACTTCAACCGGTTGAAGCTACTGGCAAAAAGATTCCACTTGGACAGAGGAAGCTTATTTGTGATGATGACTGTGCTAAGATGGAGCGTAAACGGGTTCTTGCGGATGCATTTGATATAAACCCTCCGAACTTGGATGCTCTTCATTTTGGTGAGAATTCTGTCGTTTCTGAGTTGCTTGCAGACCTCCTCAGACGCGATGCCAAGTGGGTATTATCCGTGGAGGAGAGATGCAAGTATTTGGTACTTGGCAAGAGCAAAGGAAGTACCAGTGGTCTTAGAGTTCATGTTTTCTGTCCAATGCTGAAAGATAAAAGAGATGCAGTTAGGGTAATTGCTGAGAGGTGGAAGCTTACAGTTAGCGCTGCTGGCTGGGAACCAAAGCGTTTTATTGTGGTTCATGTTTCACCCAAGTCAAAAGCCCCACCTCGCATACTTGGGGTTAAGGGTACTACCACCATGAGTGCACTCCATCCTTCTGCATTTGATCCTTTGGTAGATATGGATCCTAGGCTGGTAGTTTCTTTTCCAGATTTGCCTAGAGATGCAGATATAAATGCGTTGGTCTTGAGGTTTGGTGGGGAATGTGAGCTAGTCTGGTTGAATGACAAGAATGCACTGGCTGTATTTCATGATCCAGCCCGAGCAGCAACTGCTATGAGGAGATTGGATCATGGATCATTGTATCATGGGGCTATCATGGTTCATCCAACTGCTGGTGTATATGGAGCATCGTCAGGAACAAATGCCTGGGGTGGAGCGGGGATATCTAAAGGTGGAGCAGTTGCAGCACTCAAGGGTAATCCATGGAAGAAGGCTGTAGTTCATGACTCTCCGTGGAAAGAAGATTCATGGGGTGAGGAAGAGTGGTCTGGTGGTTCTGTTGATATTCAGCCATCCATGTGGAAGAAAGAAGCTCCACTTGCCACCTCATTAAATCGTTGGAATGTTTTAGACCCTGAAACTGCTTTGAGTTCATCATCTACTTCTGTAGGAATTAAGGATTCTGGAAAACAAGCTGCCAGTCGTTCATCTTCAAGCTCGGAAGATACAAGAGACCCGAGTTCAGTGGCACAGCAAGGAAAAAGTATAACTGAGGCAGAAAATTCTGAAGTGGCAGATGACTGGGAGGAGGCTTATGACAATATTACATAGAACAATGCATAAATATGCTAAAATTTTAGGATTGTGGACAGGGAAATGAGGTATTATATAGCCTACCTGTCTGTTTTGTTTCATATTTTGGCTTTCTTGCAGCGGCACTCTTTAGCTTTCGAGGTTTTCTTCTGTTGCATCTCCCATTACCTGAAATGGGTGTTTGCTAAGAAATATTTTTTTTTTTTTTGAGAATTCTACTTTCTTGCCTCAGAATTGCGTAGGCAGTAAGGATGTGGTATTCTGATGTGGAAAAACATTCCTTTTTGTAAATGTGAATTTTCATTGTATTGAAGAATCAAGAAACTATGTTTTTTTTTTCCCCTTCATTTGTTTATGCTTTTTTTTTTTGTTTTTTTCATTTGTTTATTGGCTTTCCAAGTAACTATATTTTTAATCCTAATATAATCACATCTTTTGTTTACCATATTGTTGGAGGTTCTGCTTATTTAGACTTTGGTTGTTGGAATGGAGATAGAAGAACAAATTAGTGGTTATGTTTTTATCCAGAAAATACCAGCTTATTTGGAAGGAATATCATAATCCTTTCTAATTTTCAGCTTATATAACATTGGAACTTGCGACTCATTTGCTTTCAAGAAAAAACTGAAAAACTTTCAATAACTTACCACTCATTGAAACTTTCTAGGGAATCTTTTTTTTGATGCTTGGTTATGATAGAAAAGTTTACATTGATGTAGAACTAGTCGGATTTAGTGAACAGTGACTTCTGCTGCTAGATCTTTAGGTAAATTGTTAGGAGATCAGTTAAGATCATAATGTCTCCGTAGCGTAACAGAAATAAGCTAACTAAATCATCACACCTGTGAAACAATTACTTGAAGAACAAGATTCAAAATTTTGATGACATCTTTTCAATTTGGAAATATAATTTTCATGGCAGAGAAATAATTACAAGGGATGTCAAAGAATATCTTCAAAGGAATGGTACCAAAAAAATAAACAAAAATTAATTATATTAGTAAATCTGCAAAAAATTTCAAAATTTCCATACGCTTGACAAATTATATTATGTTAGTAAGTGAATGGCAATCCAATTTAAAAATAAATATAAAAATTACACCAGTTATTTAACAATTGCCCTCATATGTACAAGATTTAATCATAACAAACCATGTAATGTAAGCTTTGTAAAACTTTTTTCCAGCTAAACAAACAGTAAAAGGGAAAAAATTGAAAATAAGACTCAGTTTCCCCGAGATTTTGTGCTACAATACAAGTCTCCAACAGTCAAAAACAAATGCTTCCCCAACACCAAATCCACAGCAGGGACATTTTCAATGCCGTCAACTGTTATCTGTATAAAGAAGTAAATGCATGGAATGAGTACAAAATGCTATTTGTACGATAACCGAACTGAAGCATACACAATCCAGCGTTGTATGCAAGGTGATACAAACCTTTCCATTTCCATGTTGAAACTCAGACTTCAAATTTGCATGATCCCTAGATAACAAATAAGTCTGAAGTCCATCTGCTAATTTTGTGTTTCCTGCAACCGCAACGCAACATTTTCCCAATATATTAGGCATAATAAAAGTCTATTCGGTGGACCTTCGATACATGGTTCACTTCAGGTTGGATGTAATATAACACAGGTTGGTCACGAAGCAATCTACATACAAGAGAAAAACAAGGGATAAAAAGAATCCTAACCTGAATATAGTGCAACAATGGCACTTAAGTTGATTGCTAATGTAGGCAGTGACAACCTGATTACAAATGATATGCCAGAAATCCCGTGGAAAGTTTCCTCAGCAAAAATCACCTGCAATTTGTACGACAGTCAGTCATTAATTAACAAATAATATGAGAATCCCAAATTGGCACTGAAGCAAATGATGATTCACTGCGGGAAAGAAGCTTGTAGTTCCACTACCAACCATGTTTTGATTTCTTTCATATATACACATAAATGATCCCTAACATCAAATTACATATAATTTCGGTGATATACATATACATATACATATACATATACATATACATATACATATACATATACATATACATATACATATATTCTTCTTAGAACAGTATATAAAGCGATGAGAGTATTTTTTAAAAATGCAAATGCTTTGGGGGGCAGGAAGGATCATAAGCTATTATAAGAACGATGCCTATAGTACCTCTATCAAAAATGTCACCCTAAAACACTAACGTCATAACAAATTGTCTTCACATAAGTTTTAAAAAAATAATATTTTTATTTTTATTTTTCAATTTTAAAAACAAGACTAATTTTTTTTGAAGAAACAACAATCTCAGGAATCCACAAATACGAAAGTAGGTTCTTATTAATTGCAACTTACAGCATATGGCGGCATCCAACTGGAAGGAAGCAATGGAGAACCAATTGCATCCCTTATGTATAGTTCCTGCACATAATGTAGACAATCAGTTATCAACATAAAGCCAGAGAGATCAGTTAATAAGGCAATGCATTAGAATTCATGACCTGATTTATATTATTTACCAAAGCATGAATAGTAGGATTATATAATCATTTACATGATCAGCATGTATATTCAAATTAAATGTGGCAATTTTTTTTTTTTTTGGGTTTTGAGGGATAGAAATACATATCAATTCAGTAGTAACTGAGACGTTCACAAACTTAGGTAATACAGATAGATGATAACACAGAAACCCTGAACAGATGACATGGCAAGAAATATTATGAGGTTTTCATTTAATATGGCTTGGTTTTGGTTCCTAGACAGATTCAACTTCTGCAGGGGTTTTCTGTAGTCTTACACAATAAAACTTGATTATTGAATATTTAATGCATTTCACCCTTGACGATGCATGGAATTGTCAGCTGAAGCAAGATAACAAATTCAAACTTCCAGAAAACTAGATTTATCCAACTCAAATAAATAAATCTTATCATACCTGTGAGTGCAAAACCCGTTCTGAGATTGATTTATCTTGGTCCAATGATTCGAAGAAAACCTCCACTGCATCTGTAGGTTCAAGGGCAGCTTTTTTTCGTAACTTCTGGATTCTATTAACAATCTACAATGTTTTGGCAAGAAAAATATATATCAGAAATATGCCCCACTTTTGCTTGCTGATATTTCAATGCATGTTGCAAACAAAAAAAGAAAAAAAGAAGTTTAAACAGCCCTTACAACAATGAAGGCATAAAAGGCACACCCCATGTTCCAGAACCAAAGATATATACTCTACATACATGCATACATACATCCAGAAAAGGAATCAGTTACCTCACGAGCAATGCCAGCCTCAAACAATGACTCATCAGGCCGCAAATCCAAAATAACCAAGACATCACCTGAAGTATAGGATATGAAAAACGTTAGGCAACATATTGGCAGACAGTATATTATAACATGATACTAGCAACAATCCCCACCATCTCCTTTTGCATCAATTTCCTTTTCTGTTGTGCCATCAGGACGTTTGAAATCCCGAACAACCTAAAAGTTTAAAATTGCAATTATTATTTCATATAGAAATCAAAACACAATTTAAATGATCCTCCACCGATCCAAGATGGTCCATTTTCCATCAAATACAATGGTATACCCACTAGCTAGCTATATATTGAATAGCTCATGTATACAACAGATGCTATAATTTGTCCAAATAGCACTCCTACTAGTCTAAAGGTTAGCAAAGAAACAGGAATACGAAAATAATCAGATAAATAGAAATATGACAAAATCAATTTTCTAGACTTGTTAATTAAATAGGATCAAATCAACAAAACCTTGAGTTCTGATTTCCATCCACACAGCTTACCCAAATCTCTTTTATGCATTGTTGATAAAGATATTTCTTCATTCAGAATAAAGTTTTAGCCTTTTCTTCAAATGCAAATAGAAAGTAAAATTATCGTTTTGTCATTGGTCTATTCTTTTATTTTAGCAACAAAATTTCTTCTCATAGAACACGATAAAGATACATGCTACTCAACTAAGTATACAACAAATTAACATAACATATTCAGCTAATCAAAGAAGAATATCAAGTATGTTAGCAGCAGAAAGAGGACCCTAATATCGGACAGCTGCAAACAATGGCCGTGAATGGTAACTTTTCCATCTCTCTCAAAAGTTAATATTTCTTCATGGGTCATCTTTTTTACACCTGCAGCAACTTTTCCCATATCTTTTCCAAGCCGCCTACCAAGTACACTACAAGAAACAAACAAATAACATTAATATGGAGTTGCAACAATAGACAGGCTTGAATAAAGAGTTCACATACCTAAAATCAGGTTCTGCTTGTAAAGAGGCATATTTTAAAGTATCACTGCATGGGACTAGTGAGCGAACATTGAGTTCCTCTAGCACATACTGAAAGATAAATGAAACAAATCAAGCCTTCATTTGGAAAGCAAGTATGTCTAAAAGAACAAAGAGCAGAAAGCGAACCTACATGAGACCTTCGTAGGACTGCTAATAGTCAAAACCATAGACACCAATATTCGAAGTAATAGTTTTGCACATAGAACATAAAATAAAAATTCTTTATTTGTTTTAAAATGATAAAATCTTTTAACCGGCAGCATGACAGCAGAATGTAAGTTGAAGGGTGCATAAAAGCAATTAAAAATTCAGTGTGGGACAACCTATTAGTTCAGGTTTCAAAAAGCTTCATAAGAATATCAAATCAGCTATGTAAATTGTCACTGAACAGCATCAGACTCTTCTATTCATGCAAAAGTTTTCTAAGATTTAAATAGTGGGTGAGTAACAATATGGAAGAAGATAGGAAAAGAAAACAAACAAACACACACAAACTCGCCAGAATCAGTCAACCAGGAAAAACAGACATAACTTTAGCTGTGGAACATGTACAAAACAAAGGAGCACCTGTGAGGTAGTAAAAATTAAAAGTAAAAATGGTAAAAGAAAATAAGTTCAATGTACCTAAAAGACTTCTAGGTATGATTATGTGTTACTAAATATGGCAAGAAAGGACTATTGCATAAACAATAGAATTTTTGGTATAATTATTGTCAACCGACCAGAAAGTTCTACGAGTACCAGATAATATAAAGCTGGTTGGCTGGCAACATTATTCATATACCTCTCTTAGCTTTCCAGCAATATCATCGAGAAAGTCCGAATCAGGATGAACTATGATCATCTCCCTGCAATTGCTCAACAACAAAAAATACTTATAAGTAGTCAAGAAATATTAGAATAGGAGGTCAAGTTTCCAAGCAGAAGCATAAAAATAATAACGAAAAAAGAAAAACAGTGCCAATAGCACACCTCAAAGGTGTCTTCAGAGGCTTATTGTGACGCTCACGTATGTTACGGGCAAGATCAATAATAGTCATCATCCTTGTGACACTTTTCTCAATCCTCTCATCCCTCTAATGGCATCAGAATTTGGTAAGAACATGTAGTGAAATGAAAGGGAATAAATAATGACTATAATTACGAAGTTTCAGAAGCTATAAAAAAAATTTAACAGCTTGAATCCTTAAAATGGCATGACTTCCAACCAAAGCTGCCACAAATGATCAGCAATACCTCTCCTTCTGCAAGAGGAAAAGTGCAATAATGAATGCTTTCCTCTGCCTCATTGGAAACTTTTCGCATATTTTGATAAAGAACCTCTGTGAAGAACGGTGTAAATGGTGCCATAACTTTACATGAAAGAACAAGAACCTGCAGCATATGTGAAATAATACAGTAACATTTGATTAGTAAAAACCATTGAGGAAACCTCATCAATAGCTAAAATAATACAGTAACAGCAGGAGAAACAAAGAGAAGAAAACAACAAGACTATACATTCTCCATTTTGAAGATGTTATGTAACCAGACAGTGAAAATGAACAATGCTAGCCATGCTGTACAGTGGTCATAGATGATGAATATAGTGTAGAAAATCCAAAATAGAACAAAACTTTGAAACTTACAAACAATTGAAAATACAAACAGTAGGTGATTGCACAGATTTATAATAGTATAACTTACCATACACAAAAAAAGTGATGAAATAAATCTTAATTTACAAAAGATCAGTCAAAAACTGTGTATATCTGGGTAGTCATTTTGCCTCCCATCGCGAGAAAATAATCTAATAAAATCAGCATGCTTACAATGAAGCCCTGTACCTGTGAGTTCATCAACCACACAGGTGTCTATAGTCCCTTTTGAAGCAAAAAAAATTATCCTATATTAGAACAGTGACCTGTATCCTTAAAAAGTTGAAAATGGATATAGCTATTATTGGATAAAGACATTGAACATTTATCAGTCCAGAAGGAAAAAAGATTCAGAAGCACATCTTCGTTCGTTTTACAACCTTCCAAACATAAAGTCAATCTAGGCTTCTTAAATGGAATACAACAGTGTGATCTATTTTAGTTAGAGCATGCATAAGATCTCCTACATCCAAACTTTCCTTACAAACTGAGACACATAAGGCAGGCACATGTAAAACTAATATACTTTCATCAAACCACATGTTGTCCAAAATTTAAAAAAATTCCAGAACATATACTAGCACATAAAAAGGAACCTACAATTTTAACTAGGATTCATTCATCTAAAATAGGACCAACATGACCATCAGGATCAAAAGTGATATTTAATCAACCATAATTTATAGCACTAAAGGTAAGACCATACTGTTGATCATATACCGTATTCGACCAAAAGGAAAGGAATACTTGAAAATGCAATAGAAGTTACCAGTCATACATTAAAAAGAGTAGAGAGTGCTGTCCTACAGTCTTCTTCTCCAGTTCGACCTTTAAGTCTCTTGCGGTTGAACCTCACATATATATTTGTCAGGTTGTCAAGAAACTTCAAAAGATATGGCACCACCTAAATTATTTGTGAGGCTACCAGTTAGTATCAAATAACTATGATACAATCTGAAGGAATAAAAATTATATTTACCAGGTCAAAAGAGGTGCTATAGAAAACTTTAAGGAGTTTACTTTCCCTCAATCTTATTTTTTTAGTTTTGATTGGTTATTTAAGGGGATTGATGAGCTTCTATTAATACTATGGGATAAAATTGAATTTTTGACATCATTTCAGTCAACAACTCTAAGAAGTAAAATGATAACTCCTAACTTTATGATACATTTGAATTGGAAGAATGTTCCGTAATTTAGTTTTTAGTAGTGCTTTTGAGTTTTGATAAAGGATTCATGATTTATTAACTCTATATGTGTGTGTGTGTGTGTGTTTTTTTTTTTTTTGGTGGGGGGGTGGTCAATTTAATATCATTTTTTCAAAAACAAAAACGAAAAGAAGGAATGCTAACCGTGTAAAGTCGATAACCACACATCTCTTGACGGACAAAATAAACAAGACTCTGTGTAGCTGAGTTGATCCACTGATCAAGCACATTAGATGACTTCTGAAGAGTGGTTGGATCAATGGGGACGAATGGTGCAGAACCCTCAACTTCAAGTCTCTTTGCATTCTGAACAAGAAATCTATATGCGTTGTACCAAGGAAGAAAAACATCCTTTACCTGTAAGAGGTAAAAAACATGAGAAAAAGAACAAGTATTGTGGGTCAATTGAGATGAAACAAGACAAAACCAACATATTTTAGATCATTATGATTAAGTAACAAGACAAAATAAGACAGAAAACCAATGAGAAATCCATAAAAGGACAGCAGATAGCCAACACTCACAACACCATAAACTCCTTCCTTCTTAAAACGCAATGGTTCTGCACGCACAACTGGAGAATTTATGAGATATAATCGTAATGCATCCTGCACAAAAGACAAAAAGAATATAGACCACAAAACTAGTCCATGGAATAAGCAAATAGAAATGTACTAATATGAACTTACAGCCCCATAAGCATCAATAACACCCATTGGTGAAGGATAGTTTTTCAGACTTTTACTCATTTTTTTCCCATCCTCAGCCAAGACAAGCCCATTGCAAATGAGATTCCTAAATGCAGGTTTCCCAAATAAAGCAGTAGACAACACCATGAGAGTGTAGAACCTGCAGAGCGAAGCAAAGAATTAGAAACATAAACCACATTCTGCAAGTTAAAATGAAACAAGTAAATGAAAAATCCAACTCGACGTAGACAAAAGATTTTCAAAGACCATTATTGGGGATAGAAACCCATAACATTAGAAAGATATTACTATTTACAAATAACACTTGAAATATGCTCTACTAAAATCTAGCTGACAGACAAATAAGAAAGGTGGCAAACCTATAGATACTTTAATGGCCTAATAAATAATAAGGTAGTGATGGAAATGAAAAATTAAAGGACAAGATAATATACCCAAGTTTCTTGACCAGACACTACTTGTGTTGTTATTGTTAGTCATTTTCCAGAGAATCCTAACCAAATGCACTGAACCCATGTCTCATTAGCACATCAAGCATATAGAAATGATCAAAACTTCATTTGGGAAGTTGTGGTGAGACATAGTCACTCCATGTGTTCAATAGTGAAGCAGTGCCGTTATGCACTACCTAAACACTTGTATTGTTATGCATCATACTAGCATGAAAAATATCTATGTGCGAGCTTGAGGTGGAGTGTTAAAATAAATGAGCCGTGGTTACACATTTAACTTGATATTATCTTAGAATTGAGAACTTATATATATGTAGTGTGATATACGAGTTTTTATGTGAAATAGATACAATTTGCTCTTCCATTATTTCTCCTACACCACATCTTATCACTGATGTAAGTAATCCATATAAAAATGTAAATAAATAAACCCTTAAAAGAACCAAGATATTTTACAATGACAAAAAATACATTAAGATCAAAATACAGATTCTTGGATAAAATTCACATGAACATTCTATTAGATCTTTTTTCTCTTCCTGCAAAGGATATTAAATCTGACATTAAAATCATTGTTATGACAATTTGAAGAATGCCAAACTTACAGTATCATTACTAGGAATGCATATATAGTTTACTATTAACAAAAGAACCTCTATAAAAAGCATTAATTATTTCGAAAATAACATTAATATGGTGATGTCCTCATGCAAGATTTGTGATTTGCAATGTCCAACAATCCTTTTGACTTACCAGTATCAGAGCATGAAAATATTTGGTCAATAAATTATACATCAATAAAGAACAGATGATAAAATTCTACGTTTTCTTAAAAAGCAAATAGAGACGAAACAAACATTTCAAGACACTGAAAACGGGTCAGACACACTTTATCTATAAGCAATCATTACAAATAAATGGTTTATGCTACATCTGTGTAATTAAAACTTCAAAAAGAAATATTCATAAAGTTAGTAAATCAAACGTTGATTCAAGGATAAAATTCAGAAATTAGCAACCAGTTGAAAATTTTCAAATTTATGAAAGAATATATCAGATACATCTAGAAGGAAGAAGATTTCGAAAAAAAAAAAGAAGCACCAACCACCCTCGAGTCTGATCAAGGCCTTCGGCCACAAAATGCCCTGGAAAATTTTTCTCAAAGAGTTCCACATTTTCAAATGGATAGTGGATATAAGCATACGGCATGGCCCCACTCTCGAACCAACAGTCAAAGACCTGAAAATTTTTGGCTTAGTACCTAAAACCAGGGATAAGAATATAAAAGCAAAAAATGGATGCAATGTTGGACAAAAGTCTAAAAACCATATAAGGCTTCCTCCTTTGAATTAAGAACGAAGATGCCTAAGCCTTTTAATGGAGTCAGAATAGAAAGCTTTACATTAAAAAGTGTAGGGGGCATATTGAGACACATCACAAAGTAAGAGGTGTAAATCTCCTGGTAGTTTTATAAATTGTACTTAAAAGGTTAGTTGTTTTTCATAAACTATTTAAAATTGGTTCATAAACATTAGCTTTCAGTTTTTTTCTTTTAAGAACCATTTTCGTTTCTTTTTGGTGATTTCTCATTTTCTAAAGACTTCGTTGTAAATTCTTTTGTATTAACAAAGTATGATTTCTTTAAACGAGACTTTACTTTCACAGAAGACATGTAAACATAGAAAAGCCATTAAATTAATAGAAGATTTTAAGGTCAGATTTCAGCAAGGTGGCATAAACTTAGTCTTGTCAAATTAATAGCAATAGCAACTGATTGTTATGCAATATTGTTAAATTATATAATCCATTTTCACCCTGCCTTCAATAAGTTTCAGGTTTGAGGAAAAATACTTTAATATGGTATTGGTATCTAGGCTTACTATCTGTCTAGCCCTGTGTTCAATCCAACCCCAATTTATGAAAAAGTATTTCATGTAAAAGGCCAATTTGTATACCAATTATTTCACCGACTTACACGTGAGGGTGAGTGTAAAATATAATGTGTTGTGCTGCCTTAATATATTGTTAGCCCCACATCCTGACAGTCTAAGCTTTTGAGATTAAAAGTAATATAACAATTATGAATGGAAATTTATAATGGATACAGAAGTGCACTACTCTAAACACAGATTCAATAATCTTACATCATCTACACGACGAAGAACACCGAATTCAGGACCTCGACTAGATGGAATTGTGATATGATCAATGTTGTGGCGGTGCAGATCAAATATCTGCAAGAATCATAACACCAAGACAAGCACACATTATTGATTTTAAAAAAGTTTCGACTATGGCAGAAAATCTAATAAAAACATCATTTTCAGAAAGAAAAATAGGAAAATAGAAATTTAAAGTATTTGTTTCAGGCATTTTAAAAAACAAATCAGCCACTTAAAACCCAATTGAACATTGTATGTATGGATGGACCATATAAACAGAAAGTACACAATAAATTACCCAGAATATGCATTACAAACTACCACTACTACAACAGCTACTGCTAATAATAATAATAATAATAATGTCACAAAAAACCGAGTACTAGCATTTAGAATACATTTATCATCCAAAAAAATACAAGTGCCAGATTCTTTGACCAAATGTCCCTGTTTACAGATTACCACATGGCAATTTGATTATGATCACACAAGCATAACTTTATAATGCCAACTCAAAAGGAGATTATCAAAGAAAAAATTCTATGATCTCATATGTGTCAACACAACGAGGAACAATATGTTTTATGCGCTAACTAATCAAGATAATAAAATTACGCAAACCTGAAAAAAAGAAAAAAAAAAAAGAGTTGTGGATAATAGAGAAGTTACAGAGAGAGAGAGAGAAACCTTAACACCAGAAAGCTTTTCAAGTTTCTGAATAGAATCCATTACAATTATTTCCTCGCCATCCTCACTAATCCACAAAGGAAGAGGAGTGCCCCAGAATCTACTACGACTAATTGCCCAATCTCTCGCATTTTCCAGCCAATTGTGAAATCGTTTTTCCTGCAAGGCAATTTCATATCTCCATAAATATATACAACCAAGGGCATCTTCCCCATCCAAAAATAGCCATGATAAGAATGGAAAAAATAAATAAGAACAACAATACAACCAAAGGTTCTAATAGCAAGAAACCTCAGAAGCAGAAGCAGCACATCATAATGCCATCACATGTCTTTTAAGAACCCAAACTATTTTTAAACAACGATATAACTACATTCTAGATATTGTTGCCAGAAGGGATGAAATTGGACCATAGTTCAATAAGCAGCAGTATGATGGCTGATATGATCCATTGACGAAAGATATAGAGGGTTACAAGTTTAATGTTAGGTGTACATCTTCAATTACATGCACATAAAAAATTCATTAATTAAGTATAAATGCAGTTCTTATCAGTATGGGATGATAGATAATCCTTGACATATAGAATGGAGCAAAAGCAAAATTTTGTGGGGACGAATTTATCTTCAACAAAAACTGTAAGAAAATTATTTAAAACCCAACACAAGCAAAATATATTTTGCTTCATAAGTCCTCCAAGGTAGAGGGATTTGCATGTACCAATTATCAAAATTTAACCCCTGCTAAATTTAATATAAAATTTCTTCCCAACTCAAAAGGTGTAAACTTATGATAGTTATAAGACCCAACAATAACCGATGAATTAGCAAATAATAAATAGTTCTAATATCATTTTTCACCAACTAAAAGTTCAATAAGGTATATGCTTCAGCATAAACTTCTTCATGGTTAGATAGCAAAGCTAGAAGACAGTATTCGCATTTGAATATTTTATCACATTCACAGGAAGAGTTTATTTATAATCCCAGTTTACAACATTAGTACCCCAATCCTACGGCCCCCTGCCCCAAACACAAGTGCACACACAAAGACACCAAAACATAAAAATAATAAAAGAAAGAAAGAAAGAAAAAAAGAAAAAGGAAAGAAGCAATATTTGCTAGGTAAAAATACTCTACCTTCACAAAATCTGGAACCCAGTAAGTCTGCTTGTTGTTTTCTAACAATTGCTCTGTTAACTGTTCCACCCGAACAAACCTGGTTGCAAGCAATAAAACTCTCAATTAGAGGGGAAAAAATATTAAAAAAGCAAACAATGAATTTATTGCTAGAAGCTATGATTGAATCAAGCGCTATTGGGGAAAGAAAAGTAGCAAGGAAAGATAAAATTTCCCGTCAGACATTCGTTGTATCACACTTCCAATTAAAACTATAAATATGAAAACCATCAGTTAGAAAAAACAGTCAAATCGCTTAGTAGTAATAACTTTGTCACTGCAATAAAAATATCAGGCTTTTCAGAACTGCTGTAAAATTCTTTACTTTTATTATATTAAAATGCTATTTAAAAAAACTGAAAAAACAAAAATATAAAAGAGAAAGAAAGACATTACAGACAAATTTGGCCTAGCTGTGCAGCTTGACATACCAAGCATAAAAAGACGACAAATACATACTTGGCAAAAGAAACCTACACAACCTTAAAATACAATCTCTAGAACTTCCTTAAAAGAGTATAGGAAACTATGCCCACAAAGAAGCAATAAACAAAATTCTCCTCCAAAGTATATCAACATCCTTTGCCTCTTCTTCAAAATTTTATCATTCCTTTCAATCCATGCTACCCATTGCAAAGGCCAATACTAAACATCATTATAGAATTTTGCTTTTCCTTATCCTTTGAAAACCACTTTAAGTCAAGAAAAAATTTGTAGATACATTGAGAGGTAGAATCTGACTACCTCCATTAAACACAACAATTTACTCCATAGCCCAAGCACAGGTTTTTTTCAGACTCCATAAACAGGTTTTTTGGTAGATTCACCATTTTTCTTCCAAAGAATATATCAAAGGAGAAAAAAGCCAACTTTGGCCCCTTCCTTCAAAGAATATCCTTTGTATTCATTTTCCATCTGTTAGAACCAAGCCATAAATATAACTTCTGGGGGCACAGGAGATTAAGAACAATACTAAGATGAAAAATTGAGAAACAAAAATCATCAATTTCTCAAAGAAATATTTGCATGAAAAGGTACCTGATGAGTTAAGGACTAAGATCTTTTATCAATTTAAGATTGAGAAGGAAATATAAGTTTAAAATCTCAATCAGAGAGAAGAGTTCCTCTGCCTCACTGTTGTTTAGTTCTTGGATAAAATGAAAGTTCCAATCAATTAAATACCAGGAGGAAGAAAGAAGAAGATCATGGATGAAACAACTTACCAGCTTGGAACAGCTCTATAAATTAGAGGAGTTTTAGATCTTGGGCAAAATGGATAAGAATGAGTAAGCGTTCCAGTCTTGACGAGCCTTCCTTTCACCTGAGCAAATGTGAAGAATTACAAAAATATTGAGAAAATGATGGGTATTAGATTTTAAAGACATTGCACCTGAAACCAAACAATAATCTCATTGTTTTTCTTGACTTCTAACTGCATGACAATAATAAGAAGTTTGGCCATGTAACTGAAAAGCTGATTCTGATTTTAAAAACAACATTCTCCAAGCAATGACAGTTCTCATTACTATCAGAAATTTGATTTTAACACATGAAAATTGGAAACAGAAAACAACAGGATTAAAAAAAAAAAAATTGTTATTTAAGGTATTTAATATTGATAATATTATATGATGACAAAATTCTCAATATTTAACAAGAGGTTCAATTGATCACCCCTTCTTATGATTAACGCAAATATATACATAAATAACTCTACCTTTATGGATTCAATAATATCTTTATCAGCATCCTTGACATAGCACCCGCTAAAGTCGGTAATTTTCCCAGTAAAGCAGCCATCATCATCAACTGCTACAATCAGGTTCTCTCCCTACAAGTCAAAAAGACAAAGTCTTGATAAGAAACAGAACTTTATTAATAAAGACTTTAGGATAAGAAGTCCTCGGGCAGTCAAAAACCAAAAGAAAGAAGAAAGAAACTAGCATTGCATCAATTTCCACAATCTCTTCCACATAAAGAAACTAGCATGGCATTTCCTCTCCATCATAAACTTGTACTGCTTATCTTGATTCTGGTCATAAAAAAGGCCTTGGCTCAAATGTTCTGTACAATGGTAGTTAAACAATGAGAAAACCCAGCATGAAATTTCCTCTCGTCCTAAACTTATACTAAAAAGTCATGTTGTGCTTATCTTGTCTAAGGTGCTATAAAACCATTGTCCTGTATAAATCTTTCCTAAGAGTTTCCTTGTCCATAACAAACCCTTTTATTCCCTATATGCACATTTATGTCTCTTTTAACAAACTGAGACCCAGAATACAAAATTAATTATATCCAAGATCGTAAATGGAGTCAAATCTCTTATGACTTAGGGTCAAGTCCTTCTTAGGCCATTAGAAAGAAAGAGTTGAAACAAATTGAGTAATATTCCAATTGAAAGATCAAAATCCAGTTTTCATCTCAGAAGTATCCTCTTACACCTCATCCTATACATATCACATTTGTGCATGTGCACATAGAGTCTCACATGAGCAGATTGGGTTGACAACCAAAATACTATTTAGGAGCAACAAAAAGAGTATAGGGCACAGGAATAATTAAACAAGATTATTGGGAAACACATTGAGCAACAACTTTACTATTTATCAAGAAACATGGATAAAATGGTTTAAAAACTGCTGCCAGAGATGAGCAGGAAAAAGGACATTATTTTAAGGCAACTTAGCAAAGAAGCCAAGGATATAATACTAAATACTGTCAGTGGAGAGCTTGAAGCAGAATAGCACCATTTTTAAGAAAAAGACACAATGTCAGAGTTGAGGCACAAATGACGCATAAAAAAGCTAATTTTATTGCAATAATCACATAAATACCTTGCAATTGTAGCACTAAAATATATCTGGATGCTAACCTTTCTAATAATCTCATTTTCACTACAAACACGATAGTCATCTTCACCAAATGCAGGAGCACAATGAACAATTCCAGTACCACTGTCATCGGTAACATAGTTGTCTGCCACAACTCTAAACGCTACATCAGAGAACTCTGAAAAGTAATTGAACAGTGGTTCATACCTGCAGAGTATACTTTCTTTAAATTATGTTCCAAAAACATCTATAAAGTAATCAAACATTACTTGAAAAACAGATTAAAAGTAATAGAAAAAAGAAGAGGTTGGTTTGTGGAGTGAGGGTGGGGAATGTTACTATCTGAAAGCATAATAAAAACAACGATAATAGTTATGCAAAGGGTTAAAGGAAAAGCTTACTTCACCCCCACCAGTGAAGCCCCCGAAAATCTCTCCAAAATCTCATAAGAATCATCTACATTCTCCTTCTTGCCAGCTGAAGATACCTTGCTTTTAGAATTTGATTTCTTTGAAGTATCAACAGATCCATTTACTACATTTGATTTCGGTTTCTCACTAGGGAGTCCAGACAAACGAGATTCAGCAACCACATAAATTTTTTCAGAATATTTGTTGCGAACCTGATTGTTTTGTCCAGTTTAAATTAGAAAGTCAATAAAGATATGGAATTCAGACAAATCCTTCGATTGGCCAAAATTTAAATCGCTAGAAATATGGCAAGGTAATAGAAATCTTAAAAATTAAATAACAAACTGCAAGGCAAAGAAGTGCCAATAGTGATGTTCAAAAGAGCTTAACCTACTAATCAGGTATAACTTCTTTTGTAAAATACATATGCTTGAAGAGCACAAACCAATCAAGAGAATGAGAAATCTTAAAAATACAGAACATTTCTTACTATAGAAAGCTTATTGATAATAAAAACATTCCATAAGAGAGTATGATAAATCCTCAAAAACAATCAACACAAACTAAACTAAATAAATGACATCCTTCTTGCTCTATAGAATCAAAGCAATTTTTTTACTAACTACAAGCAACTTAATTTAACCCCACAAAATCCTCACCCGGTCACCCCTTTGCTCTTATGCTCCAAAAGCCTTCCATCTCTTTCAAAAAATATTGGTCCAGAATAAAACCAACATAAGACATATTCAAAGAACGTTCTTTTACTACCCAGATATAAAAAAAAAAAATCCAGTAAATCTACTTACTCTATCAAAAATCATCCTTCAAAATTTGTTTGGTCTTTTTTCCATCCAAATAGCCCAAAAAAGAACCAATATCCATATCACTTGCCACTTTTCCCTTGCTAAGATAAGACTAAGATACAAAATAGAAACCCCAAATTGAGTCATTTTATTTTTATAAAGAGGGCAATTGATATATCTTGGAACAAAACTGAATGGAATTGTAACCCTCTACACGCTTTCAAAATCTAATAGTCACCTTTATCAATTTCCATGAGCTTCTAAAGGAACATGTACCCACTACGTAGGAACCAAAACAGCCATTTGAATGTACTCTATGCTAATTTTTAATAACATAATACCACAAGAAATCCTTTTCTCGAACCAGCTATTTGCCTAGAATTTAAATGTTCATGAGATTGACATTTCTAATTATTTTAAGGTCTAGATAATTATTCCATGGAAAAAAATGCATCTAAAAACCCTCATCCTTACCTGCAAATAAAATGTCTCACCACTTTTTTTTTTTTTTTTTTTCGGAAACTGCTTTTGGGGTATTGGAGAAGGAAAGATAGCAAGTAAGGATGCTAGACAAAACACATTGGACCAACAAGTTTCCAACCGCTAAATAAACAAGCTCAATTCCACCCATCCAATATATTTCCAACTTTTGCCACTGATGAATCCCAAAAATACCGTTAACAGGAATTCCTCCCAAAGGAATTCCAAGATAACTTAAGCGCGAGTCACCCACATAACAGACAAGAACTATACATTTCTTTCTGAATATTGCAACTCACCCCAAAACGATACTCTTAATCATGTAATCTTTATACCAGAAGATATTTTGTGCACTTTGACCAAAGTTCTAAACTAAATCCCATCATCTTCAACCAAAAAAAAGGAAAAGTATCATCTGCAAGTAACTTGTAAATAGGTAGCCTCTCCCCAATTTGTTCCTAAACCTTGAATCAAACAGCTCCTTTTTTCCCTTCCCATCAATCAACTAATCAGAGTCATAACATACACTATCAATCTAAAAATAAATGAAGACACAGGTTCCCCTTGCATCAATCCACAGAGGTACCAAATTTCCTTCTTGATCGCCCTCACTCATTCAAGAAAACAGAAACCAATAAATCACAATCCACAATATCGTATGCTTCCTCAAAACCAATCTCTGTTTGCCTTCATCCCTATACTCTTTACTCACTCATTAGCAATCAATACAAAATCTAGAATTTGTCTCCCTCTCACAAAAGTTCTTTAGGATTCTAAAATACTTAAATGGTATCCAATAACACCTCTTTTATCTAATAAAAAAAACTTTGGTCCCATCTTTGTACAGGCTTTGTGACCAAACTAATTAGACTAAAGTTTTAAGTCTTGACCAATTCAAAAATTATAATACTGATAAATTTTATATGGAGAAAAAAAGCAGTAACAACTGGTTATAAGAAAGAAATAGTAGCAGAAGACAAAATATTAGTCAACAGTACATACTAGTTGACGTTCAAATTGAATATTATCTTTGAGGCATCAATTTTCATGAGAACGGTACCAATTAATTCATTTAAGCTAACCAACCTTCACATAAGTAAAATTTGCATTGACACAAAGCGCTAGATTACTTGGGAGCGTCCATGGAGTCGTTGTCCAAGCCACAAGAGCTGCATTATGTGGATCAGCAACAATTGGAAACGTCACCATTATTTCAGGATCAGGCACATCCTGTAAAACTTAAAGGGTATTAGATAATTGGTTGTTCCAAAAAATGGAAGGATGTTCTGTTAGTTAGTACAATTGTTCTAACTTTGTTGATTCTACTAAGAGTTTCTCCTCCTCTTTCAAGTTATACTTCTACACTGATAATGTTTAGTTTCCTATAAAATAAACAAACAAAAAGAAATAGGAAGATATGCAGAAGTTCTGGATCGCAAACCCTATAATCTTGGCCAGCCTCAAAATTTGACAGTGGCGTCTTGCAACCAGTGCTGTAGGGCATGACCTACAAAGGAAAGGAAAAAGGCCAATAAAAACTCAATACCTCTTTACAGCAAGGCCTATAAAGAAAAGAAAAGACACCAATAAAAACTTAACACCTTCTTACAGTGAGGACTAGCAACATAAAACTTAACCTGATATAACGAGCATCCTTAAACTGTGTGGATTTACTTTCTCACAAATCTGAATTTCTTTTAATAGAAAAGGTGAAGAAGATTATTTCATGATAGGTTTGCCAATATCAGAAAACAAATCTGACTTGTTTTAATACCAACACTATTTGCACAGAAATCCATTCCTAGAAATTAAAGACAAAGACAAAGCAATCTTCAAGAATAGTAGGTTGGAAGCATTACTAACTACAACATCAAAAGGAACTCAAAAATGAAATTAAAAAATACGTAAAATCTTTCACAACCTATATATTAAGGGGGGGGNGGGGGGGGGAATGGTAAATTTACTTAACAAAGAAAATGATCTTCTTGGTGTATTCCCTCAGTAAACTTTACTTACTGATCTCTAAAACTCCAATTTGTGTGCCACGGGCTTATGGCAACACATAACATTCTTACTCAAAATTTCCCAAGTCATTTATTGTATAACACCCAGAGAATATTCAGATAACAGAATTCTGATTTCCAATCTAGCAACAAAATGTGTATATACATGAGCTTGTATGCTGCCTACACATCATCAATTTTCCTGGTACATTTCAGAAAATATTTACTAATAAAATGAGAAATTTTAACGTGAGGGGAAGAAAAAAAAAAAAAAACATAATTTAGCATATCATAAACTGATAAAGCCCCTCGAGCCAAAAACTCAACACAGAATTTCTTACCTACCTTGAAACTTTAAATCACAATAATCAATTTAGCATAAAAATTAAAATTACTTTCAGCATGAAAATTTATCAATCTCATAAACTGAACAAACCCCCGCAAATAGAAATAATTAAATAAACAAACAACAGATACAAGAATCTAACTAACCTTGAAACCTTTATACACAAGACCCTTCTCAAAAAGCTGACCAAAAACCCACCAAATACTCTCCATGAAGTTCAAGTCCATAGTTTTATAATCATTCTTAAAATCAATCCACCGCCCAGTCCGAGTCACAACCTTCTCCCACTCCTTCACATACCTAGTAACAATACTCCTACACTCCTCATTGTACTTATCAATACCCATCTTCAACACATCGTCCCGGCGCTTGATCCCAAACTTCTTATCAATCTCACTCTCTACAGGTAGGCCATGGCAGTCCCAGCCGAATCGGCGGGTGACATGGTGGCCGGTCATGGTCTGATAGCGAGTGACAATGTCCTTGATTGTGCCGGCCAAGATGTGGCCGTAGTGGGGTAGTCCGGTGGCGAATGGCGGGCCGTCATAGAAGATGTATTCTGGGTAGTCCTTTGTGCGAGCCAACTGGGTCTCGAAGGCCTTTATGTCGGACCAGAAATTGAGGATTTTCTCCTCATTGTTTGGGAAGGAGAAGTCCTTTCCCTCGCAGACGTCTTCCATGGCGGATATAGAGAGAGAGAGAGAGAGAGAGGGATGAGGGTTTTTGCAGTGGAAAATGACAAGGGTTTTGCAGTGCAGAGGTAGAGAGCGGCGATAATGCCTCCTATGGGATTGCGAGAGATTGTTTCGCCGTGTGTTTCATTTTATTGTTTTATAAAAATTTTGTTTTGGCCATTTTCTCTGTATCCTTTTTTTTTTTCCTTAAAAGAAAAGTTATTCTCAGAAAAAAAAAAAAAAAAAACAGTTTCTTTGAAAATGAGTTTTATTGTTTTCTCAAATTTTACAAGTATATATATATATATTTATTATTTACTATTTGAACTGAAAATAACTATTTTTGAAAACTATATGGCCAAAAAAACAAGCTCGTAAGTTTTCATAAATTTTTTTTTTCAAGATTTTGTGTGGGATAATTTTTACAATTTCTAAATTGTTCAGGCAAATAGAGTAAGGGTTCTATTCTACCATATTTTATCTCTAAATGTATATTATATTTATTATAAAACTGCTGAAATTTTAACTTAGTCTATATAAATGCATTGTACTATCATGTAATAGAAGAGACAGTCATATAATAACATCATATTATATTTACTATTATATATTTCTTTCTCTTTGTTTTTTACTGACTTAACCGATGATGTTTTATAATTTGCAAGCTTACAGATTTTTCGATACCAAAAGAGAATGTTCAATCTTTTTAGGTTTTTTGCATCTACAGTTCTTTTGGTTCATAATTTTTTTTTTACCAATCAATGGCAATTAGGATTTTGCTTTAATTTTTATTCTTTCTTGCTTTTTCTACATTGATTCTATTATCCATTTTGCTTTTTCTACATTGATTCTATTCTCCAACATAGCCTCTATAAAAGTTATATTTTCCCCTTTATTCCTTTCCAGTAAACTAATAGGTAATTTTATGAATTCAATGAATTCGATGATATTATTTTGTGGGTTTTATTTTCCATAATTATATAACATTAATAATTTATTAATTATTAATAAAATGTCACATTATTGAAATTTAAAATTTAATAAATAAATTGAATACAAGTTTTTTGTCCAAAAACTAAAACCGCTAAACATAAAGATAACACATTCACATGCTAATGTTTTTTTATAGTGTTTTTCTCTTATAGTTCCACCTTCCCACTATTTAAATCTTAATTAATGGAAGTTTGGTTTTTTTAAATTTTATTTAACGAAACTTTAATTGGGGTAGATTTGAGCAGACCAATTACTAAAACATAATAAATTTATATAAATAAAATTATAACCGTTATTGGGTATTCTGTTTCTGTCTGCTAGATGGATGGGTTATGCATTAGTAAAGTGGGCTTTGATAAATGGACTGTCATTTTTGGGCTTGGGCCTTGGTTGGGGTTGGGGTTGGAGTTGGAGCCTAGTTGAAGTTAGAACATTGGGAAATTTTGATTATTTTTCATTGTTTTTTTCTCAACATTAAAAAGACTCTCTCTCTAAACTGAAAATATTGAAATTGGCATTATTTTTTTTTTAAGAAACATTGACATTTCTTAAAATGAACAAAAAAAATATTATTACCAAAACAAAAAAAAACAATAAAAGCTATACAAACATCTCCTATTTAAGTTAAATTAGGAAAAATTACTTGGCCAAAAATTAATGTATCAATCAAAATTTATATTTATTTTTAGCATGTAATTTTTTTTTTCACCTTAAAAAATTTGACCATGTNTAACAGATGTTTGACTGACTCAAGATTATTAAATATAAATAAATATTTACAAATTTAATCTCCTAGAATTATTACTTAATTTATAACGAAAAACATATTAACATAACAAATATTGTTACTTTTTTAAATCAATGATTGATATGCTATTCATAATAAACATAATAGATCACTTTGTAATCTGTCATAAGTTAAAAGATAGTTTCACTAATAACATGTCTCATAATATTTTTAGCAAAAATATACATACATATATATTTCGTCATTTTAATGTATCTTTAAATTATATGAAGCACAATATGATGGATACTTTATAAAATAAAGAAAAAAGTCAAGCTGATGGAAAATCAGTATCCAGCAGAGAAAAAGGTTAAAACAATGCAAAAAAATAAAATTAATAAAAGGTCATTAATCACACGACATGTGGGGGTGTTCTAACTTGAACCCAATCCCAACAGGAAAGGCATGTGATTTGATTTGCTATCAACCATTAATTATTCACATACTAATATTTAATAAATTTAAAAAACCATTTATTTTATATTTTTTTAATATAACAAAATGGTCATTTGTCACTAATGCATTGCATTCCCTCTCAGCTTCTATATAAATAAATAAAGTATTCCCTCCAATCCCATTGTTTTTCATAGAAATAATAAAACAATAACAAAGAGAGCTTTATTATAGTCTATAGCTACTAGCTAAAGTTGCAGATGAGCTTATCTGCATCACCTTGACATTATGTGAGATCTCTCTATCTCTTTCTGTCTTTGTGGGTTAAGTTTATTTTTGGCATAGTGATTTCCGTTTGAAAGGCATTGGCTAAATCGATTGGCATTCTCTTATCAGCTTATTTTTCTGTTTATGCATTTTAGTTTGATAAAGTTTTGTCATTTTCTGTAGTCATTTCAGACATGAATCCTCAGCTTAGTCCTGATTCCTACTCTCATCAGATCAAGGTAATCCTTTTGCTTCTGTGGAGCTGTTTCGGTAATTCATTGTGGGTCCCATTATTTGCTTATTGTTTACATTGGAATACATATGAACTTGTAGATGCATTGATCATTCTCTCTCTCACTTTTGGGTGTTGCAATTTCATGGAGTTTTGTGGCTTTGTGTTGTTTTGGATACTAATACTGAACTCTCTCTCTATCTCACTTACTTTTGGGTTTTGCAATTTGGATGAGTTTAAATTACTTTGTGTTTCTTTTTTGGATGTTAATATTGGACCCTTTTTTTATTCATCAAGTATTTAATATGGTAACCATGGTAATAAAAAGTTGAAAGATCTTTAAAAGTTCAAATTTTGATTGAACATTGGGTTTGTGCTGTTGTTGAAAAAGAAGTTTAAATTGTCTTTTGGAAGAAGACACGGTGATATTGGACAGGTTACATCTAGATATAGTATTGAATTTCTGTCTGGGAAAAGATTTATCTCCTATAGCTTGTTATTTTGGAGCAACATACTGATTCAATGTTTGTAGATATGAGAGATCTATTCTTCCCTGTAGGAACAGATTTTTCATTGTTTTGTGTTGTGTCGGCTTGATATGAGTCCGCTTCCTAACTGATTTGACTTGAGATTTATGATAAGTGAACATACTGCCTAAATATTTTGGTAATATATTTGTTCTATTGTATATGCATTTGCTTCCATGTCACATTATAGTTTTAAGTATGTGCCTTCTCTATTACTTGTTCAGGTATGTGGCTTCAGCACTTTGTTCGATTCTGATACATGAAGAGATTTACAGCCACTTTTACTATTAACTTTTTTCTTTCTTTTCAGTTTATCAAAATGAGATTTGATCTGTTTGTTGACAAATAATTATGTACTGGATTCTAAAAAATCAGTTTTAACTGATTCAAGTTATAGATGCAACATGGATGGAAGTGCAATGTTTACCATTAGTTTGACCTCGTGATCTACTTTCCTGACATGATAATGTGCAGAAAGAAACATGGAAGCATACACTTCTTTTGTCATTTCAAAGCCTTGGAGTACTTTATGGCCAATTAAGTACTGCTCCCTTATATGTATTCGGGACAATTCCTGCAAAAGATATTGTATTGGAAGAGACTGCCTATGGACTCTTCTCCTTTATTTTCTGGACTCTGACCATCATTTCTTTGCTGAAGTATTCCTTTATAGTCCTGAGAGCCGATGATGATGGAGAGGGTAATCGTCTTCAATAACTTGTTAACTACGAAAAGTCTTCTGCCTATGAATTGTTCTTGAACAATTACTTACTTTACCATATTCTTGTAGGTGGTACTTTTGCTTTGTACTCAATCTTGTGTAGGCATGCCAAAGTGGGTCTACTTCCAAGTGACAGAACTGCTAATGAGGTTACACATTATGAAGCTGGAAGTCCTTTTAAGATCAAGGTTGAATCAAAGGCAAGAAGGGCGATTGAAAAACATAAAAGCAGTCATTATATAATGCTGTTCTTGGCTTTGTTTGGTTCCTGCATGATAATTGGTGATGGGGTTCTTACTCCAGCTCTTTCTGGTGCAGTCTTGATGAACCTCTCTCTCTCTCTCTCTCGTTCGCTCTCCCAAACATTATTTACACTAATGAAATGGTCTTTTTTTTTCCTTGCCAGTGTTATCAGCCTCAAAAGGTCTCCAAAGATCACTGTCTGATATGTCACATATATGTAAGAGACAGCATTAAAAATTTAATGACAGAAAAAAAATAAAAATTATTCTTCTTTTGTGAATTTAAAAAAATAATAATAATAATCCAACAATTCCTTTCTCATTTTAACTATATCTTGTGGTTCTTAACAGTTTCTTCTTCTGAAAGTAGACAGGAGTCCATATCCAAAGATTTCAAAAGATGTAAGTATATGTTCATGTATGTTTATACTTCAATCAAATATTTACTTTCCTTTTCCTTGGAACTTATTCTCACCTTCATTTCGCATTGCACATAATTCTTATTCGAATACCTCAATTAGGTTCAAAACTAATTAAGAACCCTGTCATGAAAATATGTTGTTTTCTATTTGTGTACTAACATATTTACTCTTTAATTCGTATATTCCTATATTGCAAAGTAAGCATATATATTGGATCCTGTTTAAAAATCTAGACCTTACACTATTTGTATGTGAAAATAAGTTAGAATGTGCTTTCAAATCCTTCTAGAATTATGTGTATGTGACTAATTTCCAGTGTAACAAAAAGAGTATTTATATGTTTCGGTTTCTTGGACTATTCGTAACTTTAAACATTTCAATTACTGATTTTCCAATTCTTGATATATAATTTATTACAGATGTACCAGTTCCTTCTGCATGTGCCATACTGGTTTGCCTTTTCATGCTGCAGCACTATGGAACTCACAAAATTGGGTATATGTTTGCCCCGATTATCACCATTTGGCTCTTATTTATTAGCGGAGTTGGTATATACAATATCTTTCACTGGAACCACCACATCATCTGTGGGATATCCCCAGTATACATGTACAAGTTTATTAGGAATGTCCACATTAGCGGTTGGAGGTCATTAGGCAGCATCATTCTATGTGTCGCAGGTTGGTCTTCATGCCGCTTCATTATGATATTGGAATCTTTGTTATTGATATCTATTTAAAATGGTGCAATGGTTAACTGTAACATGACATGCTGTACTTTTTGCAGGATCAGAGGCAATGTTTGCACATCTAGGTCATTTCTCTAGGAGATCTATCAAGGTATTCTATAGATCTCATATTCTATCAATTTATGCAGAATTTTACTTGCGCTAAAAGAAACTTAGCAAAGATGTCCCTACTGCAGATTACTTTCATATGCTTAATTTATCCAGTCCTCGTTTTATGCTATGCGGGTCAAGCAGCATACATATCCAAAAATCTTCATGTCCAAGATTTTAACCATCTCAGTGAATCTGTACCTGGTAAGGTTTATACTTGTTGTATGCTTTGTTTTCAGTCACAGCTTCATTAATCATTTCGGAGATAGGTTTCTAATGTATGGAATGCATTGTAAGTCCAGGACATATTCGACACATCTTCATCGTGTTGTCCCTACTTGCTTCAGCTGTAGGAAGCCAAGCAACAATAACTGCTAGTTTCTCCATCATAAACCAGTGCTCGGCACTTGGTTGTTTTCCCCGAGTTAAAGTTATTCATACATCAGATAAGATAAATGGGCAGGTTTACATTCCTGATATTAACTGGCTACTTATGGTGCTCAGCCTCACAGTTACAATCGGTTTCCATGACATTATGAAGATTGGAAATGCTACAGGTATTCTTTCCTTAACACCTTTGTTAATGTGAAGAAAGATACATATAAAATGCATCTTCGAGCAGACCATGAAATGGAAACATATTTGAATTCACCATATAATCACATTATTGGGAAAAGAATCCTATAAGAAATATCTAATAGATATTAGTTACATCTCCACAGGTTTGGCTGTAGTTTCTGGAATGCTCGTAACAACTTGTTTGATGTCGCTCGTCATTGCTCTATATTGGGAAAAAAGTTTTGTAGAATCAGTATGCTTTCTCATATTGTTCGGCTTTATTGAGGTCTCATATGTGTCAGCATGCATGTTGAATTTTCACAAAGGAGCCTGGTATTTGGTTGTGCTTCTAATGTTTTCGTTCACAATCATGCTCGCTTGGCATTACGGAACCATGAAGAAATATGAATTTGATGTACAAAACAAGGTGTCTACAGAATGGCTTACAGATCTTAGTCCAGGCCTCGGAGTTTCCAGAGTACCTGGTATCGGTTTTATGTACACTGATCTAGTAATGGGAATCCCAGCTTTCTTCTCACACTTCATTACAAATCTCCCTGCATTTCATCAATTACTTATCTTTGTATCCTTCAAATCTCTACCAGTTCCTTATGTTCATCCAAGAAGAAGGTATCTAATAGGCAGAGTTGGCCCCAAAGAATACAAGATATATCGTTGTATTGTAAGATACGGGTATTGTGATTGTATCAGGGATGCAGATGATTTCGAGGAGCATATTATTCGTTCAATTGGAGAATTCATTTCCTTGGAAGAAAATGATTTCGAATCCTTGACTTCACCAGAAGGAAGAATGATTGTTGTTGGAAGACCATCATTGTCGCAGGATGGAAATGCTTTGATCCCTGTGGATGATACAATCTCAAATGTCAGCCCTGCAGGCTTGGCAAACAATGAAACACAGGTGAGTCCATTAAATGATATATCCGAAAGAAGTAATGCACCTGTCAAGAGGAAGAAGGTGAGGTTCATGTTGCCTGCAGATAGTCCTAAAATGCGAGTATCTGTAAGAGAGGAGCTACAAGAACTGATTGATGCTAGGGAAAGTGGTACTGCATATTTCTTAGGAAAGTCACATTTATCAGTTCGAGGTGGTTCGAACTTTCTTAAGCGGTTCTTGATCATGACATACTCGTTTTGTGATAAGAATTGTCGCGAACCTCCCGTTGCCTTAAACATACCTTATGCTGCTCTTGTTGAGGTCGGTATGGTCTATACCATATAGACTATACTATAAACATAGAAATGGAAAAGTATGTGACAGTTTGTACTTTGTACAGAAAGAGATGAAGAAAGGAGAAAAGAGAATATAGTTATGCCAAGAAAAAAACCAGTTCAACCTGGTAGTTTTACAGTTCATTATAATTGATGAATTTGAGAGAAAGAAAAATTATCTTCAAAGATAATTAACAAAACAGTTCTATGTAACCAAAAAAGAAGAAGAAGAAGCAAGAATTGTGAGAATGGTAAATATCTTTGTGATTGTTTGTTATGAATTGGAGGATCAGAAGAAAAATTTGGAATTTGGAAGTTTGTTTTTGTTTTGTTTTTTGTTTTAACTTGGCACAGTGATCTGCAATGCCAATATATATATACACACACACATACGCACATATATATATATATATAACTTTTTTTTTTATATATTTTATTGAATGGTTCTAAAAGTTGGAGCTTTTGCAAGTATAATTTATAGAACAACCGTAAAACAGAAGCTTCAAAATCCCTAATATTTTTATTTTTGTCTTGTGGATCAAATCCCAACTTCAACTCATGTTAAGCATTTGACTTTCCCATATAATGTCCAGTTTATTGTTCAAAGAAAGTCATGACTTGCTCTAAAAGCCACTTTTAGCAACAAGTAAAAATATCACTAAAAAAAGGAAAAAAAATAATAACAGAATATTAAACAAAAAAAAAAAAAAGAAAANCACTGGGAAAAAAAAATAACGGAATAACTAAGTTCAGTGCCTCTAAAAGCCACTTTTAGCAACAATTAAAAACAAAATAAAAAATGAAAAAGAGTTTCTGCTGGGAAGAAAAAAAACTAAAACTAGAAAAAAAAATAAAAAATAAAAAAAGCTTACGGATTCGTATCAATATTGAAACAAAAAATTCACAGCATTAATAAAATTAAAAAAAAAAAAAAATCTTGCGCGATTCTAATCCGCACCAAAATCCATGAGGGTGTGCCGATGAAAGATCGATTGACTCTATTTATTTATTGCTTGGTGAAATTAAAATAGTAATAATTAATTAAAGGGATATTATCACCAAAAGTCTCTGAACTATATAGGATTTTACGATTTAGTCTTATAACTTTTCTTTTCTCAGTTTACTTCTCGAAGTGAAGAAAATGTGTCACCGTTGATCATTTCTCATGATTTCGTCGAAATACACCGTTAACTTGCACGTGCAAGTCACGTGAAACCACTTTTGAAGGCTGATTAAGTAATTTTCTATGCATTTTAATAGATGCTGTTGACTTTCTTCAATTGGTACCACCAAAATTTTAGCTGAATGAAGCAAAACAACCCCAAAAAGAGAAACTTTAAAAAAAAAAATATTCATAAATTCTAAAATTAATAAATTTCAATTTTAAATATTATTATGATATTCCTGATAGAAATACTCTTGTTTTTTTTTCGTAAATATTCATTATTTAATTTGTCAATGGTATTATTGTTGGTTTCTCTTATACCACCGATCAATATATCCTTAAAATATATGATAGTGATATTTCAGATTCATAATCTTATTAATTTCTATCAGGAATATCATAATAATATCTAAAATTGGAATTTATTAATTTTAGAGTTTATGAATATTTATGAATATTTTTTTTTTAGAGTTTCTCTTTTTGGAGTTGTTTTGCTGCATTCAGCTAAGATTATGGTGGTACCAATTGAAGGAAGCCAACAACATCTATTAAAATGGATAGAAAATTACTTAATCAGCCATCAAAAGTGGTTTCACGTGACTTGCACGTGCAAGTTAACGGTGTATTTTGACGGAATCATGAGAAAGGACCAACGGTGACACACTTTCTTCACTTCGAACAGTAAACTGAGAAAAAAAAAATTATAAGACTAAATCGTAAAATCTAATATAGTTCATGGACTTTTGATGATAATAACCCTTAATTAAAATTTTATATTTTGAACAAATTTTAAGCCAAACTCTGAAGCTCAATTCTAAATCATAATTGGGCTTTCCAGCCCAAGTTTCAGCCCATCTGAAAACAAATTAGAAATAAATAAAAAATAAAAGAAATTCAGAAATGACTAGTGTCTTTCTAAAGATTGTGTGTGATACTGACAGTGATAAATTAGGGTTTTTCTAAAATCTCAGTTTTCCGATTAAAGACTTTTCGATCTAAAATATTTTGGGGTTTCCGATTATATTCCCAATTAGAAATTATTTCTGTCTGTTCGCGAAATTCTTTTATTGCTATCATTTTTTCTTAAAAGAATATTATTTATTAATCCAAATAAGAATTAGAAGAAGAAGTAGCAGAAGAAAGAAGCAACAATGGGTGCACAGAGAAAAGGTGCATCTAGAGCTTCAGAGGAGCCCGAGGAATTGTCACGTGTGACTTTGCAGGCCATCCTTTTGGCTGATAGTTTTACTACCAAGTTCCGACCTATCACCCTTGAACGCCCCAAGGTTTCCCACCAACTCTTTGTGTGTGTGTGTGTAGTATTCGTGAATATATTTGCAAGGGATTTTTAGTTTTTTACTATATTATATTATATTTTATTGCGATATTTGTAGTTCAGTAGCTGCAAAATAAATTGGACTGTTGAAAATGTTTTTTTTTTTTTTTTTTTTTTTTTTTTTTTTTTTTTTTTT